>CAMXCT020000224.1:0-245000 GCA_947184155.2 Cladocopium goreaui | reverse complement strand
GAAACAACACAGCAACAGATTCCCGATCAGACCCTGAGCCTCAAACAGGCTCAGCAACGCCAGCCTTGCAGCCGCACGTCTCAAGGGGTTGTGGAAACGGACAATGGGTGTAGAACTTTGACTATTAACTATAGGTAGATCACGGTATATCTACAAACTTAACACTAAACATCACTAAACTAGTTCTATACATTCTACACATTTTGATTATTTCAACATTTTCTTTTGCACAGAAAACATTAAACTGAGAGGCACTTGAGGTCCATTTTTTCCCTGCTGTGGACGGGAAAATCAATGTTTTCTCTAAAAATCATGTAAATTGAGGTGTTGAAGGTCCGTCAAGTTTTCTCCCTATGGGAAAACAATGGAACACTAAGTGCAACCCTTGCTGAGGCGCAGAATTGCAGAAAGCGCTCCAAAAGCCATATAAACCCAAGAGTTGTTGGAGCTCTAAATGGGGGTTTTCTATGGGGTCTTAAAGAAATGAGAGGGTACCCATTAAATGGATGGTGTTTATAAGGGAGAATCCATGAAAATTCCATCTATAAATGGTAGATCTAAACCAAGCACACCACAGCTCGCACCTCATCGACTCGCAAGTCCATCCCACCATGAACACCTTGAGCCTGGCACTGGCCAGGTACGGCCAGGTGCATCACTTTGTACCACAAACACAATCAACGATGACTATGTTTAACTGGTTGGTGGTTGACCTACCCCTCTGAAAAATGATGGAGTTCGCCAGTTGGGATGATGAAATTCCCAACTGAATGGAAAAATAAAAAAAATCCAAACCACCAACCAGTTAACTATAAATCACCATTTTGCTAGCAAAATTCCTAATGAATGGATGTTTGAGCAACCAATCTAATCATGAGAATATTTTGGTATAGAACCAACAATCATGGATAGCAACTTCACTGTTACAAGGAGGTGTCCCAGTTCGCTGGTTAAGTTGGCCAACATAACTCCCTATTCCCTATACTCCAATAACTGGGTTTAGAGTAGGTGTATCTATAGTTTTTGGGGAGTGATAAACCAACTAGCAAACATAAATGGGTGCAAATGGCTTGATTATAATACAACTTCGTAGCTGGGATGCAAAACCATGTGCTATTTTCTTGAACCTGAAAACTGATGTCGTGATGTCGTTTTGGGGACAACGTTGCAGTATAAACTAGCTTGGCTAGCGACCTGGGGCACCACCACCATAAACTATGACCATCATCAACTATAAATCACCATGCTTGTTGGTCAAATTTCCCAATGGATGTCTGGTTGGTGGTTTCAACCCGTCTGAAAAATATGAGTTCGTCAGTTGAGATGATGACATTCCCAATATATGGAAAGTCATAAAATTCATGTTCCAAACCACCAATCAGTCATCATATTCCCATGATACCACTAATTAATCCCCATTAACCAGCATTAATCATCATTAATCCCAAATAGCTTGAAATCCTCATGGTAAGATGTCCCAATGAATGTTCATTTGCTATCGTTCTGCAGCAAACTCACACCCCGACCTGCAAAGGTTTGTGAAAGTCCAGCAGCCTTCCCGAGGGCAAAAACCTGGGCCCGCCAGAAACGGTACGAAACAAAGCCGCTGTCCAGGCTGTCCCTGTATTCCATGGACTGCTTAAAGGGAACATGTTACAAGAAAACCCTATATTTAATGAGAACATCTATGGTTTCCCGTAGATTCTCCCAACAAAACCAATCCATTGATGTATGGTTGGTCAAGAACGGGATTCCCGGTTCATGGATGATGATCCCCATATAAAGGATAGTATAACATAGCATGAGCCTCGAACGAATCAGGGGAGTCTTGAAGCCAGTCAGCCACTGTACATGAAACATGGTGATATCATGGAGGATCAATGTTGGTTGAATGGTTTCCAACCCATCCTTGTATCGAATGGTGGAAAAACATAATAAGAGTAATAATAAGAGTAATAATAATAATCATCATCATCATCATCATCTTCTCATGGAAATACAATTTTAGCCAGTAAACAAATTGGAAAAAAAAACACGTGCCATGAAATACCTCCCACGTTTCGGACCCCAATTCATGAATAGGTCCAAACATATCCAATACCCTCAAGTAAATTAACATAGCGAACTGGAAAATCACCATTTTTAAGAGGTAGTGTAAATCACAATCACCATGTTTAAGCGGTAATTCAACTATAAATGGCCATTTTCAATTCATTACCAGAGGGCAAATCAGTAGGATTTCCAAAATGGGTAGGTATTAAATATTGAGGATAGGATTACATGAAAGGTATGCTGGTATGCCGCCCTTCGCTAGGAGAACCCTGCCACCATCCCTCCAATTAAGGCTTTGACCGTTGACCCTCCCATTTTTGGGTTGCGGAAAATGAGTTTCTACAAAACCAGGATCGAACTGCAGATTTCCAGGGGAAATCTCGCTATATCTCTCTGAAAAAATACTTAAGTCAGGAATCACGGCTGGTGAGTTTGTGCGTTCTTAGATTTCTTGCAACCGGTGATATCACCTTAGTGAAACCACAAGGTGGTGCCCCAGTTCCTGTTTTCGCAAAGTAGATTTACATATAAAGCAGAGCCATCCATGACTGGGTTCACTCCATCATTGCTTAAATCCCATGACAAAATCCCTGTTGTTAATGGTTAAACCACCATGTTTCAGCATTATCTTGATTCATCACTTGGGGCGGTTCATCATAATCTTATTGCCACAGTTATGGCCCTGTACCAGGTAATAATGAACTAACTCACTCCATATCCCACCAGGTTACGGGCACAGCAGCTTAAACGGCCTTTTCAAAAAACACCATTTAGCAAAGAGTTGTTGCCCTAAATGATCTGTCCTGTTGTATCAATAGCTGTGATGTCGATCTCCCACTACTGGATCCATTAATAGTCAGTCACAACCCCATTTCTGGAATGATAACCCCATAAAAATAACTATTTATACATTTACATCCTTCATCAAACAAATATGTCGGGCTTTAACTTAAGTGGCGTACAGTACCACCTTGCACCTTCCGCAAACTTCATGAAAATCACCAGGCATTAGGAGATCCCTGGGCTCCGCACACAGCGAAGTCCTCTGGCCATAGATGACTCCTCCGCTGGAACAGGGAACCAAACAACCCCGCTTTTCCCTTTCGTGGCCAAGCTGTTGCAATAATTGAATCGTTTCTTATGTGGCTGACCCAGACCCATGGGTTAATTCATGTATATATATATATAATATGTATATATATATATATATTATACAGACACGCACACACACACACACATTGGTGGTTCGCTGCCTGCTTTTTTTGTTTTTTTGTTGATTGTTTTCCAAATCATCAATCTTCGTTCATCCGTAGGAAACATCGCCTCAATGTCATCTTCAGTTGGAGCGCCTACGATGTTACGCGTCTATGCAAATTGCAAGACATGGGATGGAGCTTTCCGTTGTATCATGGGATACCCCCCAAAAAATCATCCTGATTTATCATTTTTCATGGGATTTGCATGGATTTAGGCCATATCATAAACCCTCCAGCTATTGAGGTCCATCCAGCATTTCACAGGGAAAATTGATGCCATCTCTGTGAAAATGTTGGTCTGAAGTAACTTTTTGGGCGTGCCGTAGTCCTTCCAAAACGGACACCCAATTCATATACCCTCTGGTTATTTAACGTAGCCATGGGAAATGACCCATTTTTAGATGGTTTACCTATTAAAACTAGTGATTTTCCATGGCTATGTTAAATAACCAGAGGGTAAATATACATAAATGTTGATGATGTTCAAAACACACATCTGTCCGTGTCGTCTGGATTGCAGTGAAGACCGCCTCAAACTTGACAACAATTCATGCTTTCTCTTCGGTGCTGATTGATGAATGGCCATTTGGCGCTCCCAGCGGGTCCATGGCGAGGGATTCCCGGTGAAGAATTCATCGCTGGCCCGAAACGGCCCGAAACGGATTCCTTTCCGTCACCGGCAGGACTACGCCGCGGAGCTCCGATTTCTTGAGCCAAATCGATATCCCACAATTGACTGTGATAATCCCCAATAGATTGGATAGATTTGGATAGTACGTATAACCCCTTATAATCTAATATAATCTAATATAAACATACCCATCAATTAACCACACTGCTCAGATGTTGCTTTAAGGTAGATCTATCGGACTAGTCAACTCGTTCACTGGTTGTCGAAAGCAACAAACATCACGTTGGCGGGCACCACTTTGTATATACTATTCATTACTATTCTTGTTTTTTACATGTTTCTGTATCCCATAGGATCCATGTATGCTATATATGGTAACATTTACCATCAATATACCCCCAATGTTAGCATATATACCATACGATCCTATGGGTATCCCTACTAAATGGCAAAAAAACACCGAGAACATTTCAATCACTGGATTCCTCTCCTATTCTCCTGAGTTATCCCGTGAAATCCCATGAAATCCATTAGACCAGATGAAATTCCAATCCCGTTATAATCCCGTTATAAAATCCCATTGAACCCCAATAAATCCACCATAAAGTCCCAATCAAATCCCATTGAACATCATTGAACCCCAATAAAACCACCAATCGAAATCCCAATCAAAATCCCGTTATCAAATCCCAGGAAATCCACTTCAGCCGTCCAGAATCTCCTCTTCAAAGGCAGCAGCTGTGTTAGGACACTGGCGCCTCTGGCGCAAGGATTCACCTGAGGCGATGATACGATCAAAAGTCCCTAAGCTGGTCGCAAGGTTTCGATAAGTTGTCTATACAATGTGGAAAACATTGGAAAACCATAGGAAAATGGTGATTTATAGCCCAGGAAAAATTGGATTTCATGGGATTTCATGGGAATTATAGATATTTATAGCTGATTTAGCTAAGTTGGTGAACATAACTCCAATTTCACGATGGTTTACGATACTTCTAACTATATAGTTAACTGGGGTTATAAACCAACTTATAACTCGGGGGGGCCACATTGTAGATAATCTTAGTACCTTAGTACATGTTGTTTGTTTCCAGTACACGTATACCTATACCCATTTGTATGTATACACTAGATCATGATTGATTTAGGGGGTCTCTCCAATCCTGATTGTTGGAAATATATGGAAATATCATAAGACATCATTGTGCTGAAGTGTGATAGCTTCATTTTTCTCTACCTTTTCCGCCTCAAAGCCCATTCTTGAGGGTCTCTACCCGGTACTCTACCCATTTGTCTAAGGGTTTCGTAACAGCTTACATCTCCTGCTTGATGGACCAAATATAGATCCCATGAGAACTGCCTATATCATCCTATATCATCCTAGTCGGAGGTTTCCTAAGTCATGGAGGTACCCCCAACTCATCCAAGTCATTCGACCATTTTAGTATTGAAACATATGGTTCTGGGCCCATTTATGAACCACCAATATAGTAATTATGTATATAATCACTCCCAATTTTAGATGACGAAAATCCCCCATTGTAAGAAACCTCTATGTGTTCCTTTCCCACCTTGGTCAAGTCCCCTTCAGTCCCCTTCAGTCCCCTTCAGTCCCCTTCCGTCCCCTTCAGTCCCCTTCAGTCCCCTTCAGTCCCCTTCACTCCATCGGGTATCCGCCTCCAAAGTTGCAGTGCTGCCGTCAGGGAACAGCACGCGAACTGGAAAGAGCAAGACCTGCTCCGGAGGTAGAAATCCAACTGTACCAGATCTGCAAATTCAATAAGGACCATCTCCCAACTCACATACTCGTTGACCCTGCCAGATGGTTGGAATCCGACTACTTTCCTCAAAGAGCTGGCTATTGTCAGTTAGGTGTGGGATGGTAAGTGGTTTCAAGATTTAATTGTCCCAATACTTGGTGCGTTTGCTACTGACGTTCACCAACTGAACCAGCCACAACCAGAATTTTGACCAGCAGAAATATATGGATTATGATTCTATGATGGATTCAACATGGTTTCAACCAATAGGGACATATAGGTCAACAGCAATCCTCATCATGGAGATTAATGATCAAATATCAAGGGCTATAATATATATATATATACATAATCATAATAAGCACTAATGATTAAATATATATCATGGGCTAATATAAAAGTTATAATATAAGCACTATGATCAACGACATGGATCACAACGTCTGACAGAATGGGCCTGGTCGATGGAACAATCGCAATCAATTTGTCAAATGGTTCCTGGATGTTACCAGAAAGGAGTACTTGGAATAGCCTCTGGCAATCACTTTAAAACCCCCCATCGTTTAAATGGGATTTATAATGGAATTTTATGGTGATACATATGGGGATTGTAAGCAACAAACATGGTGACCATCCGTGAGTTTTCGGATGACCTCTACCAATAAACCATGGATGGTCACAGCGTTCTGCCTAAATCTTACTCCTTTTTCGATCCATGAACCGAAGATGTACGCTCAAAAAATATATCAGATGTGAGACCGGCCACTTTTAAAAAACAGGCGGCCTTCTCCTCTTTCTGATTCCTGGGCGCCACATTTTCCTGCCACTGTGGTCAAATGTGCAGAGTTGGCAGTCGGCAGTGAATGGAAGATGGTTGCAGCTGGTTGCTGGTCTGTCTTGAAGTCGGCTCAATCTGAGTTTGGAAGAGCCAGGTCGAAGCATGGATTAAAAAGCCAAAACAAAACAGCATTGATGAAAACCAAGAAATCCGAGTTGTCTGAGTTTGGATCAGCTAGGCAGCTAGGTCTCAACTGAAAACTGGAATTATTTCATGATTAAATTCATAATCTGAAACTGTTCTATATTTCCAGCTGCCGACAGGTGGGAAAAGTCACGTCGTCAAGCTGTAGATGTATCAGGCGGCTCCTTCTGTTCCTTCTCCAAAACTGCCTTTTCCTGAACCGCTGAGGAGTTTTGTGGGTTATACAAAACATGAACAAAGACCTCACGGGGAACTTGACGTAAGGCTGATTCCTATTGATTCATGTGGGAAAAACTGGCTGCCATGTTTACCAGCCATGACTGGGAATGTAAGTTTGAATACCACCTATCATGGTGATAACTGATGGTTTATGTGGGTAAACCAATATAAATCATCCCCCAAATATCACCATAGGTGGTATAAACTTACA
Source organism: Cladocopium goreaui (assembly GCA_947184155.2). Lineage (NCBI taxonomy): Eukaryota > Dinophyceae > Suessiales > Symbiodiniaceae > Cladocopium > Cladocopium goreaui. Next base: position 237,889 of record CAMXCT020000224.1, on the reverse strand, counting down.
ATCATAACTCATAACTATGCCAATTCCAAATTACTGGGCCCATTTGAAGATGCTGAAAACCCCATGGAGCAACACACGTGGTTTTCCTCCTGTGACCCGATACTAAAGAACAGGACCTAACCAAAACGTCACCAAAATCAACCTTATTCGCAATGTGATGCCGGAGTATCTGTGTGTATCATTGTATGTATATATAAGATACCCTCTGGTTATTTAACATAGCCATGGGAAATGACCCATTTATAGATGCTTTACCTATTAAACATGGTGATTTTCCATGGCTATGTTAAATAACCAGATGGTATATATATAATGCTAGACACCATCCGGTTTATGAGGATGTTCCCATTAACACTTAGATATTTATAGATATTTATAGACAGTTTCCAATTGCCATATTTGAGAAAAGCTGTAGCTTTGACCAGCCTGTTCGCTCCTTGATTCCATCAAATTTCCAGGATTTGATTGAGGATTCCCCCCCAAAAAAAGCATTAAGCATTCTCAAAAGGTTCCCCGAACAATATATATATATATGGTGTTTCTTCAACTAGGGGATTCAAGGGATTCCAAAAAAAACCCAAGGTTTCAATACTAAGTCATGGTCATTCATGACGACTGGAATGATTTGGGGGGGTACCCCCATGACAAAACTGAAACCTCCGTCGCCCAGCGAGCGGCCCTTGCTTCCGCACCTGTTCTGAAAGCTCAAGGTCCATTGAAGGTACCAACCTGCGCGGATGAATTCCCTCAGGGTATGGGGCCCTGCGGCCCTATGGTTATAGACTGGCACTTGCAACTGGAACTGCGCCCCCAGTACTGCAGTGGCCAATACTCAGGAAATATATTGTGTATGGTTTGTCATTAAGGAATCGCAGACATTCGCAACTGCTATCCCAAAACTTGATTGTTTGTCATCATGCCTCCAATAGTCAAATACGACAATTGAACATCATTCATTTAGTTGCATAGATAAGTTTGCCAATTAAACCTCCATTTATAGCGGATTGTCCCTTGCCACGTTTGATTACCAGAGGGTAGTTAGACCATTTCTAGTCTCTCCTGATCCATCCTTATTTCAAAGGGGGGAGTTTTAATTGACACTTGGCCATGGGTACTATTATGTACTATTGATTAATAACGGGATTGACAAAAAAAGATCATGATCCATGTTCCTTCCGTGCCGGGAAAGCGCAGCTCTGCAAGAGCATTGGACACATGTGTTTTTCTCAAATGTTGGCGCGCCAAAGGCTCACAGTCACTGCATCATCCACTTTCTAGTGGAACATGGAACGGAGATGATTAAGGAGTTCCCCTTAAATCCTCTCCTGATTCCTGGTAATTATCAGCAACCCCCATCTGGATATCTGGATAGTGACGTAATCTCGGAAACTGAAACCACCATTTGGGCCACGGTTGTTGTCATGTATCATGATGAATCATGTATAAATTATACTGGTTGGTGGGTTCAACCATCTTGAAAAATATGAGTTCGTCAATGGGAAGGGATGATTCCCAATATTTCCCAATCTATTATGGAAAATAAAAAAAATCATGTTCCAAACCACCAACCAGAATCTTATTACATTATATTACATTCTCATGACACGTGGCTCAAACTTTCAGCTTCCCCTCATCGACACGTGGCTCTTTCCGGCTACCATGAGTGTCAGCCTACTGCAGCAGGCCAGTGGTGACTTCCAGCCGTAGATAGCTAAGTTGATTTGCAACTTGGTGACTTCTATGGCTTATGAGGGATAACCATAGGCTGACACTCATGGTAGCCTTACAATAATTATAAGTTGCAAGTCAACTTGGATAACCATTCATTATATAAATTGATTATAAGGTGGATGGGTTAAAAAAAACGTGGAACGACTGATTTCCCTGTCGTGAGCAGGGGTAGCACAGAAACTTCGGAGTCTTTCGCTGTATACGCCTCACATCCCGCGGAAAATGTTCCAACAAGCGAGATCAGAGCACGGACTCCCGGCCAAGAAATTTATCAACACAGTGGGGCTATGTATATCATTATTCGACATTATTTTTGCTGCTCAACTTTGCTTTTGTTGATATGTTGTGTTCATTTGAATCCATTTGAAGGGTTCCGTTGCAACCATTGCAAACCATTCCAGCAACAAGAAACCTTGGCATGTGCTTGACATGTGCAATTGCCCCTGAAATTCTCGAGACAATCCTCGAGTTGTTCCCGTTTGAGTCGCATATAGCTGGCCAAGCCGGCCAAGCCGACCGAAATTCGCAATCGGTCGACCAGAAACTCAGCTTCTAGAGAAGCTTCATCAATCTGCCTGCGGCTGAGATGGGTATGGTCTTTCAAATCCGGGATGTCCATCAAAGGGAACAAAGTGGCTAGAGAAATAGCGGTCAAAGCACGAGTTCTCGCATCCTGGTGGCTATACCATTTATACCTGGATACATTCCCTATGGATCCAAACGCTGTCTCAGAAGGTACGGCTAACCCCTAAATCATACCCCAAACACTTCCTAGGAAGGTACTTGGATCCATAGGGATTATAATCTTTCACTATAACCTGAATGGTTCGGCCACACCACTTGTTTCGGACTCCCAGCCCCCCTGCGAACCTGAATGGTTCGGCCATGACTGGGGATGATTTCCATCAAAAAAAACATGATTCCAGGGCTCGGGAGAACAGGGTTCGGTCGTGATGAAATCTACCCAGATTTACCTAGAATGGGCTCAATCATCGTATCGCTCATTGACCAGGGAACTATCCAGTCTATAGGCAAGGTCAAAAAACAACAACAACATGGTACCCCGTAGGTAGCCAAGTTAGTAAACATAACTCCAATATACTCCAATATACTCCAATAACTCTTTGGGTTGTAGATTCATCTCGAACTAGTTCATAAGGGAAAATAGACCATTAAATCCCATTAAATCACCATTAATCACCACGGGATGCACCACTTTGAACAATTCAGTGCGACGCACTAATGATACCACCAATCAAACTCTGGGGATTCATCGATTCATCGATTCATCGAATGCCATCATTTTTTTACTCATGTGAGCAGTGTTCAAAATCCCCGGTTGACGATTTTTTCGGGAGTTTTACTGACCAACATATATTGGGTATATCATAATCAGTCAAGTCATAATCCATGGGGAAACCCTATCAACCAGTTGTGGGTCCAACTCCTCAACTGACCAAGGGATTTATGAGTAAATTACAATAGTTCATCGTCATGACGTGAGATCATCATAAGATTCATCCAGATCTTTAGTTAATTCGATGGCCATTTCAGGAACCCAAATTCGAGGTACCTACCATATATAAGGCCTATATAAGGCCTATGTAAGGGAATATCCCCACAAAATATGCCCTTATATGGTACAGTACCTCCATATTTTAGGATCCTGGAATTCCCATTGATTAATGACCATTGAATCCCATTAAATCACCATCAAATCCCAGGTGTTTATGGCTCCCCCCAGAATCACCAACCAACAGAGGGAACATATGAGCCATGGTCAATACTCACTATATGGTTGATGGTCATCCCATCCACAATAAGGTTCCTTATAATGGATATTATAAATCCCTATGAACCATTGGATGACTAGCCCCTATTAATGGTTATTAACCATGAGTATTGACCATAGCACACAGGCCACAGTTTCTGCCTGGGTCAGCATGGCAGCACCGGCCAACACCCAGCGGTACTCGTTGTCGTCCGGGTCCATGCCTCAGCACGACAAAGGGCTGCTGGTCGAAGACACCACGAAGGGCTCTGGAAGCTGTTTAAAATTGAGTATTACCCGGTTAATGATGATAATATATTGGAAGTAGCATAATAATGGTTAATAATGGTTAATATTAATGGTTATTATATGGTTAATATATATGGTTAATATTAATGGTTAATATATATGGTTAATGATGGTTAATATATGTATCTGGTTGGTGGTTTCAACCTACCCCTCTGAAAAATGATGGACTGAAAGTCAGATGGGATGATGAAATTCCCAATATTATATAGAATAAAAAAAATGTTCCAAACCAACAACCAGGGTTATATTTAACACTTGCTATGGAAACCATGGCCCATGGAAATACATGATTTATGATGATTTACCTCTTAAAACATGGTGATTTTCCAGTTCGCTACATCAAATTGCCAGAGGGTAACTCAAACGACACAGAAAATCCTTGAGCAATGTTCTTCATTTGATAGGGTTTTCAAGGATATCCAAATGTTGTACAATCATAGGGCGCAGGACATCAGCAATACAGGGATATAGGATCTTGTAAATAGTTTTCTCTCTTCAAAACGATTTCGAGCCCGGAGATATGGACTTCCCATTGGATAAGGATAGAGCTTGAAGAAATAGTCTCCATAAACAAGCCATAAACTGTACACGCCTCGGCTGGATGTTTCCCAATTCACTAACTTCAACCTAAGTATCATCCCATTGGTAGCCACTCACCATTCTCTTTTAAAGCACAAAATGGATTTTGATGCCTCTCTGGTGCCATAAACTGCAGCATCATGTGTGTTTTTTTCTTGCAAGACTCTCATCCAGATGAAAGAATCCCACGGCTAATTTGGTGACTACCTAACGGTCTAACAAATAAGTTCTTAAATGCACGGCCTCACAACTATCTCCCTAAATCCATGAGGTTGATGCTGGTTACAAATCCCATGACGGATCCGGCTGGTGCTGGTATATTAATGCTAACATAAAGGGGGTATATTGATGGGATCCATGTTACCATATATAGCAGCACCATGGATCCGTCATGGGAATGTTACGTTAACAGTTTCATCAATACATCGGGAAAGTACCAACGTCGTTGGCTAACACGATCCGCCTTCTTGCCGTGACTGCAGCACTGCTGAAATCTTAGTGGATAATTCAGTTGCGACCTGACACAACGTTCAATGTCAACAAGTCACTAAGACCGATATGATTTCCAAAGAAAAACATGGCTTTGTTTTATGTCTATGTGTTTTCCGATTGGACATAGTGAGTTGGTGACTTCACGTCTTTTGCTGGTTTCATCTCCGCACTTCCCTGGACATTGCGTTGCAAGGCACGAACATTTGCTTGGAAAATAAATGTCGCGCCGCGCAACGAGGTACTGAAGACGGGGCCTGAGCAGATTCGTGTGCCCAACGGGCATAGGCCTTGACAGTTGTGGGGATTTGATTATTAGATATGGTATGATGGGCGATATTCAAGGTCTATTTTCAAGGTCTATGGTGATGTTGGGGTGAAGCTAAACCGTCATTAACCACATATTTTGTCAGTTATGCCTTCATCACTTGTTGGTGCTCGCCCCACAACCCGAAATTGGATCGCTGCAGTGGTGGCTGATTGGTCCCAATCAGCCCCTTGGAAAACAAGCTCGAAAGGTATCATTGTCTTAAAATAGAGGTGCAAACAAATGAACAAGAGAAAAAATATATAATATACATCAATCTAGCATGTTTCCAAACCCTTTCGCCATTTAACTAGCTTGTGTTCTAGTACTTGGTGGTTCTTTCAACTTAGTACAAAGAGATCGCATGCCTGGATATAACATGCAAAAACATTAGAATCAGGATTAGTACCATCGGAAGCACCAGCTTCGTAAAAATCATGAACAATCACATCAGCCCACTCGACAATCGCATGGTCACTGCACCGCTAAACATAGAAAAAACATATGATGGAAGTGCGATGGTGGATGACATTTTTCCATCGTTTGTTTTTTCTTTTTAAATCAACAACAAACAGCAATCACATGTAATATATAATCAGTTTTTTTATCAACAACAAACAGTAAAAACGTGTTAAATCATAAAACATCCCATTATCCCATCCACCAAGCATTCAGATCCCATTGTCCCATCTATCAACGAACCATTCTCTCGCTGGTCTTTTTCGTCGTCCAGGAACAGTGGTACATGGCGTTCCAGTCCATCTCATTGATGTGCACTGCAAAGATGTTGCACACCTCACCAGCATTTTCGGCAAAGAAGCGGTAAAATTGCATGGGCTTACTGTGGGAAAAGTTGATGGTCATCCCAATGGAAAAGTTGGAAATCCGTGTTATCCTCCGTTTGTTTTTGTTTCATCATAATTTCCCATGCATTGTGGTACGACCATATCCCACTATGAGTATACAATCCAACTGCTTCGTGTTTATGGGGTGAGTTTTTGGGGTGAGTTCACCCTGCTAGAAATCAAATAAGCCAATTAAAGGACTTATTAGGCAAAGTTATTCACCAATTGTCTGGGAGTATTCTAATTGGCCTCATCATCTGGGAAACGGAAAGTAAGCAAACTTGGGTGTTTCTAAAAATTGGGGAGAAACCTTTTTTTTTTCCTGGTAAGCCTCACCACTTTTGGATGGTTTTGGGATCGTCCATGACCCCCATGGCTTAAGAAACCCGCATTTGATTCAAACCACCAACCAGAAACAAGTACCAAATGGTACCCTCCTGCAAGTCAACCTTGCATTCTAGCACATTTTAGTATGAGTATAAAGAAGTCCGTGGATTTTTATCAGTATTGACAGTATTTACGATAATTATGTTGAATCAACATAGACCCATTGCATTGTGGAACTGGTATAAACTCTTGCTATCCATCTATCCATTACGCAAGTGATGGTAGCCACGCCTCTCAACATCTTTTCCGCTCATACCCACGTCCGTAGATGTCCATCGCCAATCTTAGATACCCTGCAAAAAGAAGTAAAAATAACAAAATAACAATAGATAGACATTCACATTTATAGCAACGCATAAAAATAAAAAGAAAAACAAGAATCCAGGATGCTAGTTCGGTGATGTGTCCCGCATCATTTCATTTCCAGGTTCCCAACGTTTTGGCATCGACCTTTGATGCCATTCGATGATTCATGTGGGCAACATGCCATAAAGCATCCCCACAATCACCATAGGTGGGAATCCAATCAGAGTTCGTTGACCGTCATTGACTTACCCTCTGGTTATGTCAAAATAGCTATTGAAAATGACCATAGAAATAGTGGATTTTCCCATTGAAAACGGTGGATCTTTCCATAGTTATGTGGCTACGTTTACCAGAGGGAAATTTCAAGGCAAGTGACTGGCATGGAAGGATGAAGATCTTTCATCTTGCTCTCTGTGATATAGCCCTGCAGCAAAAGACAAAAAAAACAAGTCACGAAAGGGAAAATCTGGTGGATTTACATGGATTTACGGTTTTTTAGCCCTGAGAATATACAAAGTTATGACATGTTATGACAAGAAACAAAGAATCACAAGAGTTGGGTTTGTCTGAAAATATACCCCCAAATCCACTGGCTTTGACATCTCTTGATGATCATGTTTTTGTTGATCAACCAGACCAGCCCAAAAACACAAATGGGGATGGGTCAAAACCCTGGTACCTTTTGTTCACCCCAAGTCATAGCTGGGTTAAAATGGATGTTCATCCCACCAAAAATGTATCTATAGGTATTGACCCATAACCAAATCCTGTATCAATCGAATCTTAAAACAAGATTTCGAATCAACATACTGTCCTGATTGAAAAGTTGCGAGTCAATCAGCATGGGCCAGAAAACTATGAATCTGGCCAAGGGAAATAAACAGAACCAAGGCATGGAAAAGATTGAAAAGAGCTGGCGCGGCTGGCAGTGAAATCCTTTGTTAACCCTAAAACAAATCAGAACAAGTCAGGGTTTGATTACACAAATCAGTTGGGGGATCAACATTGAAGACTAACCTGATGTGGTTTGCTCTGAAAATTGGATACCCCTAACTTCACTGGTGAATTCTAACTTAATTATTCCCATTAAGGATTCCGACAGACCCATGATTCATCATTTTTCATCTTCATCATCATATACCTAAATATACAAACAATATCTAACAATATAGAATAGCTATTCCCCTTCCGAATTTCCCCAAGAGAAACAGACACAGTCGCATCATGGCATCATGGATCATCATGGCATCATGCATCTTCCGACCACCGCGTTCCCACGCGTTCCAACGCGACCAGCAACGGCCTCATCTTCGCCCTTTCCATCTTCCCATCCAGCACCTTCAAGGAAGAGGCCATGGACGTTGACGCCCTGGATGCTGGATGATGCTGGATGTGGATGGCGGATGGGGAGCTACGGTGAACGGTCATGGGGAACTCCCAAGAAAAGGACGGAAAAGTGAAGATTTACGACCAGAAAAAAGTGATGAATCCATGTTCCATCTTTTTTTAGTGGTTTTAGTATATATTCTTCCTCTAAATGAATGGTCTTAGGACTTTTCCGACGTCCGAATCGACTTGATGAGGATCTGGGTTGTTTCATACTTCCACACAGGGATGGAATGACATCAGAAATTTGCTAACATGAATATTAGTTCATCATTATTTGTAAATGGTTATTATTTGAACTAATGATGTTATTTGTTTGATGTCATTGTTCTAATTCTATAACCATGAATTTGTTGATTGCCAAATGAATTCAAACTAATCAACAAAACCTGGCAATGTAATGTGAAGACCGGATTGAAATCTGGTTGATGAATTGGGTGTTGTGCACAAAGCCATATGTAAATTCGTCTTCACCGTGGCACTCCTTAACAGAGATCCTGCCTAGATGGGTCTAAACTGGGCGATTCTCAACAGTATGTGACTTGGCTGGATGGTACATCTATGAAATACCTCAACTGGTAGAAACTATCGAGCTCAATCTTGCTATGGAAGTTTTCAAAATGCATATATTATATAAACTACCAGAACGCCCCGTCCGGAACGTACTGAAGGAACGAACTGCGCATATTGCAAGAGGAAAATACATATACAAAAACCAAAGGTTAGAATCCTATTCTTTTGGGTGTAATTAATCTATTAGTCACCTTCAGTTTGAATCCTTTGATATGTTTCAATCACCAACAGTTTGAATGCTAAATTGAGGGCTGATATTTATTGATCACGAAAAGTTAGAATCCTATTTTTGGTGTTGATTGTTGATATTGTTTGATCCAAGTTAGAATCCTATATATTTTGGGCTGATATGGTTTTTATCACTCTACAATAGACACAAAAAAATGACACCCTACCCCATATGCTCCATGGTTCTGGAATATTTACCAACATTTGCCCTTGTCCAAAATCACCCAGTTATGTAGGTAAATATGCCAGCACCTTGGTTCGCATTAATGGGTACTTTTTATGTCTGGATTTAACGTACGGATATCCTAAGATAATCGGTTTGGATATCCTAAGATGTTAAATACCCTATATTTTAAGATATCCTATATATAGGATTACCCTTTAAATTGTTCCTAAATTTTGGTAATCCTACGGATCTCCCAGTCGCTTTGTAGATGATTTTCCGAAGGGGAAACCATGGGGTTTTCCACATCTTTCTGTATGTTTACCCCAGGGTACCTGTCATAGAAATCCCCCAAAAAACATCTCAAAATCCCAAGAAAAAACATCTAAAAATCCAACAAAAATTCCGAAAAATCCCATGAAATCCCATGAAATCCCACTAGATTCTTAGTTTCAAGAGGCTCCCATCCCAGTAAACCGCCACCATTTCTCCGCCTGCGCTGGCACTCCTGTGATCTCAGCCAGGTCCCGGGTGTTGTAGAAACGGCACCTGGCGAGCGCCCAACCGCAGGTTTTCATGGGAAATCTATGGAAAAAATCATGATATATCATATGGATATATGTCAAAACCCATTGTGACCATCTTTGGAGTAATAAACAGCCATTAGCCAGCTATTTAAGCTACCTAGTGTGCCAGGGTTTTGACTCATAGCCATATCTGAGTAAATAACAATAATTCACTAACCTGAATCTTAAGGCCATTTGGGGATGATTTCCCTTATTAACCATTATTCCAGGGCTCGGGAGAACAGTGAGGTCGTTGTAATTTACCCAGATAAATGGAGGTTTGATGATTTTTGATGGCCACATCATCGGAAAATATTCGAACATCTCCTTTAAAGGAGGGGATATTCTATGGAAATAACTCCAAACACTTGGTTTATGGTTGATATTTCGAACTAGATGGGGGTTATAAGCCAACAAACTCTTCACGAGGGGGCAACACCTTAGGACCTTGTATAAAATATAAGGTTTTTTATCATGTATAAAATTGATGGCAATGAAAAACATGGTGGTCAAATCCATATTGATAATATGTTGTCCTTTTAGGACATGTTGAGCGGTGACTGGCATACTATTTGCTGTCGTCTACCAACGGTTGTTGAATGGGGGGAACCCTTTGTTAATCAACCAGTGGAGGAAAAGGACATCAAGGGTGGCGATATCATGGAATATCCCCACCATCAAATCGTCACTGTATTTGTTTGGATACCATTCCAAACTATCCGGATGTCACCACGATTTGCCAAGTAATAATCACATAACAACGATACTCACAAACTTTATCGGTTACAATGCTCTTCAGTAGTAGATTTTACATAAATGGTTTCCATCTATTCATGCGTGTGTGGGAAGATACCCTCTGGTAATTTAACATAGCTATTGAAAATGACCATTGATAGTGGATTTTCCCACTAACAATGGTGATTTTCCATAGCTATGGCTATGTTAGTTTACCAGAGGGCATCATATTGGAGAACATGATATCATTCAAAAAAAAACACAAACATCTGGGTGGAGGTTCCCAGGTTCTGGGTGGGAGCTATGGTAAGAAAGCCAGATTTGAAAAAACATTCATAGCTTAATGATGCTTAATGATTGCAGGGTGATGTGGGTATGGGTCAATACCTATAGATACATTTTTAGTGGGATGAACATCCATTTACCAGCTATTTTGGGGTTCACTAGGTACCAGGCTTTTGACCCATCCCCATGTTCCAATCAACCCCAAGTGTGAAAACACCCAATGATTGCAATGTGCCACCATGTGCCACCGCGCCTGTTGGTCATGTAGTCCAGAGGCAAGCTGTTGCTTCGTGCTGCCACCTGGATTGAAACATGAAATTATTGGCGGTGTAGCTAGATTTTACATGATTTCCTTTTTTTTGCTATCAACAAGGATTATAATATATATATATAATCCTTGTTGATAGCAAAAATCGTGTAAATCATGTAAAATCTAGCTACACCGCCAATGATTTATATTAATATATGTAATTATATGTGGTTAGTCAATGGATTTCAATGGATTGGTTCAAGGGAAAACGCTTGAAACATGTCAAAAACATGTCTTTTTCAAAACTAGAACTATAGGATATGGTGGGTGCTCCCAAAAAATAGACGATATTCATCTATAGTCTCTATATCGAGTAGCAGTTTTTCTAGTGGATTTTCCCGGGGAAAATCATCGAAATCACCGAAATCCGCATTGCGCCAAGAGTCCATGGAAACCTCGGGGCTGTCCCATGGAAACCTCCTAATAGCAACTGGCTTCAGCTGGAAAGTCCCCCCATTCATTGATAGTGAACTTTTCTCATGAAAACCACAGGGTTTTCTGCCTATGATATGTGGATTATGTCCATTTTATGTGGATTATAAATGGATTTCTTCCGATATTTTCCCATCTCTCCCACGATCTTCCCTTTAAAACGTCCACCGCTTCGTCGGATTTTTTTTCCACCGCTTCGTGGCCTGCATGTTGGAGGTCAGGAAAGACATGGAGTTGAACAAGCCGCTGATCCAAATCGACTTCAGCAGCTTCCTGACTTCCGTAGAGCTACGGCTGGGTCGAAAAGGCGTAATTTGGCGGGCCATAAATGATGAACATGGAGAAAAAAATTGGCCAAATATGGTTTTATATGGTTTTACTATGCAATAATCCACTATTCGCCCTATTGGACCATTGATGGTCAAATATGGTTTCATATATTATATGGTCTAATAGGGCCCTCATAGTGGGATTAATGATAAAGTGGCCAATCATGGGAGAAAAATGATGGGAACGTATACCGGAAATTCTCCAAACTAGCGAGGCTTCTAGCTGGGCAAATCATAACACAGAATAATGATCAGAAAATGATGGGACAATGGAGCTTTAATCCTAGTTGAATATGGTTTTATCTGGTCTAATGGAGATAATAATGAGATAATGATAGGATAATGATAAGGGTCTGGATGAGTCTGGTAAAGAATACTGGTTTTTATTGGGTCAACAAAAAATGGCCATCGGCCATCCCGAAAATGGATCAAACTAGGCAAAATACCTCCTCCAACATTGCTTTTGGCATGTTTCCGGGAAGTTCTGAGATATGAAGGCGTGGAATTGTGATGGAAAAAAACCCACCGAATAGTTACCTCTTAACCCCCAACCAATGCAGGGATTCCCAAAAAAACATACCATCCGGGTGTGACTAACATAACCATGGAAAATCCCCAAAATAAATGGAGCTTTCGTTCGCTGGGACAATCATCTATTTCTATGGGCCATGGCTTCCATAGCTATGTTAGTCATAACCAGATGGTAAAAGCACACACTGACGTTGTCATCTGGTTATGACTAACATAGCCATGGAAAATCACCATTTTTAAGAACGGTGAACCATCTATTTCTATGGGCCTTCTATACCATGGCGAACTGTTAGTCATAACCAGATGGTATCCAAGCCGTTTCCCATGTTTGGGGGTGATCCACTGTGGTCTCTTAGACCCGTCTGAAATGCCTCGTCTAAAATGTCACCATCGTCTTTCTTATCCCTGATGGTCTTCATAGTTTTGCAGGTCAAAGCATTTTTTTGTTTTTTATGATTGTTCAATGCGATCTCAAGCAGCTCCCACTACTACTGTAGTTTGGGAAAAAATAGATGGGCCGGTTTGATATTTTATCTTGATAACTATCTATTATCACTTTCCTATTGGTTTTTGAATGGTGATGACCTCTTTATTTATCAACCAACCAATGGGAAAAGGACATGTGCCACATCCATGCATTGATTGGGGAATAACTCAGCCAGTCCAGTCCAGCTGTGCAGCCCGGTGTCAGCTGAGCGGTCCATTCTACTACCTGCTCATGTCGTAGCACCTCAGGTGAGAAGTTCTGAATCGCATCGCCAAGGATAGGAAAGTGCGTAAAATAACACCAAAAGTTATACCATATACTTATATAGATACTTATAGTATATGATCAACAAAAATGCTATATATATATATATACGTTTAAAGATACGTATTTAAAGTAATTGATTGCTACCCTCTGGTAGACTAACATAACTGTTGAAAATCACCACTTCAAAAGGTAAATCAACTATTTCTATGGCCCATGTTCAATAACTTATGTTAGTTTACCAGAGAGTAAATCCCATTAAGATCCCATTAAAATCCCATTAAATCCCACTTATCCATGTGTATCTCTTTGATCTTCCGGTCTTCGATCAAACCCTCTGCTTCAAATCACCAGTTCCACCGTGGAGCAAAGTCGGCGAACCAAGCGGAGAGGGCTTTCAAGGACGGATAGGCCTGGCACGCGGACCCAAAGCGGGGGGAGCTATGACAGCGATATCACCCACAAGAAGGAACGAATCAAGCAAGAGCTATAGTAAATTATAGTTACCCATAGGATCCATGTATGCTATATATGGTAACATTTACCATCAATATACCCCCAATGTTAGCATATATACCATACATGGATCCTATGGGTTATGGTATATCTAGAAAAAAAATGTACTAATACGTAGCATATGTATATACTATGACAAAAACACAGGTAATGGCTCTTCGATTATGATAGTACTATAACTATAGATATTAGTGAAAATTGGTGAAAAACATATACTATAGGAATAATAAGATTATTGTAATGATAGGTATTAGTGAACAACTACTGAGTTAATAGTTATAGTAAGTATCATCATGTAATAGTGAACAGCTATATTAGTCAAAAGGTTCAAATTGTCACTAACTTTTCACTACTTGTTGAACTGAATTTCTACTTGTCTATCTTTTTGGTGTCTATTTGGGGGGGGTATAGATGAGCCATCCATCTAGAAAGTATCATTGTCAAGTTGTGAGTTAATCCAAAGTACAGGTAGAGAGTAAGGATTGTGATTGCGCAAACCAGATTCTGTGAACATAACCATTTTTACTATGGTAAAAATAAAAATAAAAATCATTATTACTCCATTTAATCCATAACCATTGATTGCTCGAACATGCTCCAGCCATAACCATCCACGATCTGTGAGCATCCTGTGAACATCATTCACCATTGGAGGATTTCTTGAGATTGTCACCGTCAATGTTTGGGATCTATACGCCTAAACCATGGTATACGTAAAATTACAGTTAGACATCAACATCCAAATACTTCGAAATATCAATAGACTATATCATCAACCTTTATTATATACATTGTTCCATAAACATCAATAACTATTGATATATTACATATATGTATACTATGATCCATGTTGTTTTGACCTCTTTGGCTTCGATCAACGAAAACCGCAAAAATTAGCGCCTTCTCTGCCCAGAGCGCATTCACCTTGTTCGCTTGCAGATCGGCGCTCAGCATCTGGTCGCGGAAGAAGGGCACGACAGCTGGTGAATTCAACCGGAGGGCGGTATCGACAGAATCCTATGGAATCACAGTAGAATCCTATGTTGAACACTATACACTGTGGTAAACTCATGTCGTAGCTCCCAAGGAGCTCCCCATTTTCCATGGGGGCTTCCTCTGTTCACCACCAGATAGCGAAAAATAACTTGGCTACCCAAGGTATGGTGATAGCTTTGGAATTCTACAGGTTTCTATGGATTTTTTCAGGATTTTATGGGATTCTATAGGTTTTTTATGGGATTCTATAGCATTTGATGATATTCTATAGGATTTTGATGGGATTCAATGGCATTGTGTCAATGGATATGGGTATCACTGGCTGGTGAAGGGAACAACTACCACTGGAAACTGGCTTTCCACATCAAATAGTTGGGCTTGCGGTTTTACCTTCTGGTAAACCAACAGTTTGCTATTGAAAATGGCAAGTCATAATGGATTTTCCCATTAAAAATGGTGATTTTCCATATTTTTTGTAAACGTTGAGGGTCATTTTCCCTGAGACCAATCCACTGAAATTTGGCCGGTTCAAATCATCCGGGAGATGGTGTCCATGGTTTTCCCATGGCTTTTTCTACATCGATGTTGGGAAATCCCCCAGTATAGACAGTAACAACAGAACTTTGATTTCTTTGGCCTGGAACTGAATTGCCAAATTGGATTCAAATTGGATGGGTATGGGTCAAAATTTGACAAAAGCACCCGTTTCTGACAAAAGCCATCACCAGATCCCATGAAAATCACCTCCATCTTCTCTGTGACGTTCAGGGCGCCACTGATACCTCAGAGATGAATTGGATTTAAGGGAAACCATGGGAAACCCCAACCAGCAGCCGAAAAGACCTTTGAAACCTGGACATATGAAGCTGGTTGGTGGTGCAATAACCATCTTGAAAAATATGAGTTCGTCAGTGGGAAGGATGACATCCCATATATGAAATGGAAAATGAAATTCATGTTTGAAACCACCAACCAGGAAGAAATAAAATATCATCGAACTAACATCCTGGAATCTGCAGATTCTCCCCTTCAACCATATCTACCATGGACTCCCGCGGAGATCCCATATATCAGTACACCCATTGCCCCTTGGCTCTTTCCCTGACGCGACTTGACATGATTTTGAGGTACACTGTTTTCAAACAAAGCCACATCTTTATCTTACTGTCATTCGTGGTAAAGTACTAAGTGCAGATCAAAGAAATGGATCCACAGAAATTGCACACGTGGTTGATAGACATCATCCAGGTCCTCATCATGGTGATTATGTGCCATTGAGGGTCCCCTCACATCCCATCGAACTACTGTTTTCTTGCCTGTTTTCTTGCCTGTTTTCTTGCCTGTGAATGTCCCGAATGTTGCTTGCTTATTTTTTTACATATTGCCTAGTAAAATCCCACAATTTCCAAGTTTACCCTCTGGTAAATTAACATAGCTATTGAAAATGACCATTTATAGTGGATTTACATGGATTTACCCATTAAAAATGGTGATTTTCCATAGTTACGTTAGTTTACCAGAGGGTAATAGAATGTTTTCCAAGTGAATTCCCAAGTCTTGATCTGTTAAAAAATCACCAAATGTTCCTCGGTTTTTCATCCCATGATCCAAGTGAGCGGAAATCAAAAGCCCTGCTGCTTAAAGGGGATTTTACTACCCCCATTTGGGGATGGGTCAAAACCCTGGTACCCCTGTAGTTCACATCAAAATAGCTGGGATTTATGGATGTTCATCCAACTAAAAATGTATCTATAGGTATTGCCCCATACCCATTTTTATGCAGGATTATGATCATCCATTAGGGTAAAAAATCACCATTTTCCATGGGAAAATCATGGACAACCCGCCCATTTTTCCACATGAAAGTTGCCTGTGCTGGCGCCATCACCAAGTTGCCAAGCTCCAACTCCAGCAACGAGCTCCTGATCTGATCCAATAGGCCGTTCACGCGATCTGCCTGCGCGACAGACTGGGGAAGTTTGGCCCTGCGAATGGATGGAAGACATGACTACCCTCTGGTAATGACTAACATAGCTATGGAAAATCACCATTTATATTGGATTTTCCCATTAAGAATGGTGATTTTCCATAGTTATGTTAGTTTACCAGAGGGTAAGTAGTGTTATACTGTGGATGGTTGCGAAATCCTGCACCACCAATTTGGGATGGTTGAAACATGTTGAAACCCTATAAATAATGGGATGTTTACCTCCTATCAACTGGTGATAACCGGATTTCGCTGGCCCATCCACAGTATGGATTCTAAGTATAGATGTATATTATTCTAATAGATTCTTAATAGATGACTAAGTACTGTAGTGTAATAATGGATTGGTTGAAAATTGGAGAAAATTGCCTCATGATTTTGATGGGCAAATCGCATGGTTTCCTGTTTTTTTTTTCAAAAAATACATATCCATTGTAATATGGTGGTATATGATTCTGATATGGATGATGAATAACTGTAACAACTTTATGGATATGATCTGTAAATATCTGTAATATGGATTGTTCCATGAATGGCATGGATATATTGATTAAAACATATTATCACAACTATTGCATGATAGTGGTATATGGCAGTGTGTCAAAACCTTGTACCCCTGGTGAACATCAAAATAGCTGGTAAATGGATGTTCATCCCCCTAAAAATGGTATTAATAGGTAAAGATCCATACCCATATGACTCTTCTAGTAAGGATATTTCAGTATATCTGGATATGTCCCTAAAGCTTCAACGCTCCAAAAGGAGTTGCCCAGGTCGTGACAGCTGGTCGTTGGTTGGGTTCAGGGTGAATCTGGAACTAGTGAAACATTCGGGGGGTTATGAAACAGACACATCAGTGCAGGCAACAGACACATTCAATGGATTGGTTTTGTTGGGAAAATCTTAACCGGAAACCATCGCTTTTCCCATTAAATATGGGGTTTTCCTGTAAATTTTCCCTTAAACCAATCCATTGACACATAGTTCGTCAGGCGGGGATAGGTCAAAACCTATAAAAAATACTACATATTCCTAGCATATGTTGGGAAATAAACAGCCAGAAAAACCAGCTATGACTTAGGGTACTGTTTGGCTAGGATTTTGACCCCGGACCAAGTGATGACCAGGTGACTCTGGGGCACTTCTGGTTGTGGCCATATGGCTATGGAACAAAATCTCAGCCTGGGACAACTTATCAGTTCTTTGGGGTACAGAATTTTGATCCATACCTCTATAGATTTAAAAGAAATAAGGGACAACTTACCAGTAAATGAAGTGATTCATATATGTTTTTTCAAAATACCAAAACACATTGGTATAATTTGGTATATATTCATAGGTGCATGGTAAAACAAAATAGTTCTACTTGCATGGCTAGATGATCATAGCTCACGGAGATCCAGCCCCGAAGAGCTGAGTGAAAAATTCCAGCTCAGAGCCTCCTGCAGAGACACGATGATGAAAGGAGTGTAGTCTTCCTCCTTCAATCTGCCTGTGGAAGAGCTGAAAAAAAATCTGAGATGCAACGGAAACGTGAAGAAAAAACATGAGTTCTAGATAGTTCTAGTGATACATGGCTACATCATGTTTTAAGTTGCAACCATAGGGCTTAATGCGCTTAATGACTATGAGTGGTTGTAGTATAGTTTGGAGTGGCTTCTTATGCTTCATTGCAAAATAGATATTGTTGCTTGATATACAAACACAACTCTATATGACTCATACAACTTGGGCCGCTTCTGATGTGCTTGATTGGCAATATCACCCTGCAAACAGAAACTCATGACATTTACCACCAATGGAAGCTCTACATATGTGGAATTATCCATTGCGATTTTGCTTTACCGGAGGTTACTCCAGTAACCATAGATATTGAAAGCCCAACATTTGTAGGTCATTTTCCTAGGAAAACAACGGGTTGTCCAGTTGTCCACATCTTTTTAAGTGTGACGCCACGGAGTCTCTTCAGCGTGGGCATGCTGAATCCATGTCTGTAGCCTTCTCCGAGATTCCAGGATGCAACGCAACTTCTCTGTCCGAAACGGATGAAGAATGACGTGATATACATGATATACATTATCATTTACCCGGCCTGGTAATGACTAACATAGCTATTGACAATGACCATAGAAATAGTGGATTTACCCAGCTAGAAAATGGTGGATCTTTCTATAGTTTTTTGTAAACGTTTACCAGAGGGTAGTTGGGCTTTCATGTTGTCTGTTCCTCTTGCAACTCATATTTGGTGATCTGATTTTCAGTTGCCTGATGCATCCGCTTCTCAGGCAATACCCTCTGGTAAACTAACATAGCTATGGAAAATCACCATTTTTAATTGGAAAATCCACTATAAATGGCCATTTTCAATAGCTATGTTAAATTACCAGAGGGTAACTTCAAACCAACCTGTCCCCTTCCTCGCCTCGGATGTCGATCATGTCCAAGTTGGTGGGCAGCCTATGGAAAGAACTGGGATTATCCTAGAACGCTTGAGGAGCCTTGCAACTTTTGGGATAATATATATATATATATAGTTAGTTAGTTAGTTAGTTAGTTAGATAGTTAGTTAGTTAGATAGATAGATAGATAGATACTTAGATAGATAGTGGGATTCATCTTGATTGGAAGTGTAATGCCTGTAATGGGATATAAAACTATAGTATATAGTATAATGTAGTGATACGGAGTGTGTTAAACCAGCAAAACTGGGAGACTCCGGTAGTTGCCCTCCGGATCCCTCCGGTCATTTAACAGTTTGCGCCCTGGTATACGTATCAATTTGGCGCCCTTTATGGATGATTTACCTATTATCCTATTGAGAACCCCTTCCCCATATTTAATGGTTAAATCCAACAAACTTGACAATATCTTTGGTTAATCAAAGTCTATCCCCATGAAATATCCCCATTAACCATCCCTAACCCCGGCAATTCTTTCAACAGGGCTGTTGCTCAGCAGCTGTCTCACGCCAAGGTGCGAGGACAGGTAGCTGGTGATCAACGGTGTGGAGGCCGAGATATCTGAGCTGCCACCGCCTCCGCCGCCGCCAGTGATTTCCTCGGCTGATGGGCAAAGACATGCGGAAAAAAAAATCGGCTTAAAAAAGTGCAAAGTCACATTGTTTTGTTGAACTTTTATCTAGATTATAACTTCTAATCGAAAGTTTATTGTTGGTTCATCTTGGTGAATTCTGCAAAAAGACTCCGTGTTTGTTATAAGCAGCATTAACATGCATTAACCAAGATTAGCCCATATTACATACTTTTGCTGCTTATTGTGGCGATTTGATCAACAAAATATTTTGTCGGATTACACAGGGGGTACCACTATTAGTGCTTTCTTGATTCCCTGCTGAAAGTTAAACCCATTCTCAAATGGATGCTTCATTGTCACCTCAGATTACCAAACGATACACCATGTTAAATGCCCATGCACATCAAACGCGTGTATCATTTAACCATTGGTGTATCCTTTAACCATTGACCAATCCTGTACCATTGGTGTATTACATATCTAACAGATTTCAAATGATCAGTGACCCTATCCTTTTTGTGATGCTGAAGATTACACCATTGCACAGTGAATCCAGTGAATATCTGTGGAGCACCCTATCATCATTCCAAGCAATCTTCAAATGATGAAAGCCCTGATTTAATGAAAGACTTCCACCAGTAGCATCTTCAAATCAGGGCTTGAAAATCATTCCAAGCTTCCGCGATGGTCTTGAAAATGCTAATGCCCTGATTCGTCAGGAAGCCAATCTCTGCATTTGGATGCCTCAGATGCCCAATTGTTTTTAGCTCAGGCGGAGTGGTCAAACATTCAACAACAAGCCATGGAAAATTACAATTTTTAATTGGTAAACCATCTATAAATGGGACATTTTACATGGCTATGTTAAATAACTAGAGGGTATATAGTACGAGTAGCACCCAAAAAGGTAGAAAAAAGTAACTTCCTACTAAAATAGTGACACATTACTTGTCTATTTGTTTTGTTTGGGAAGTTGCTATACATTTGTTCAAACAAGTGGCGTCAGTATGTACCAAAACATCAGGACCTCCCCATTGCATGGAGTCAATTGAGGAGTAGGAATTCCCCTAGAGCTGCTGGTAAGTTTGACGCGTGACATCTCTTGCTCTAATGACTTAGGTCATAGGCTTTGAAGGTATGGGGTATGGGCTACAAAATGGTTTTCTGCTTAAAATTGCCATGGTTGTCCGCAGTTTAAAATTCACATCCCATGACTGCAAATGTGACTGAACACACCTGATAAACGAAGATTGGAGCTCCGTGTCACACGTCTCATGACTTTCCCAGAAATTCACCACGGTTTTTCACATCCCCAATGGTTCCCAGATTCAAGTGCTCTCCCAACCCACGCCAGTTCTCAGCCGGTGGCAATCCAAACATCTGCGGAACCTCTGGTGGGAAGCGCTCCTCGATGTACTTCACATAGTGGGAGTATTCCAGCTTCGTGGCATCCTGGACGTGGGAAGCATCGAAAAATACACTGGCCATATTTTGGCGTTGGGGTTTGACATCAACATAGACTTTTCGTGAAAGATATTATGGCTGGTTGGTGCAGTCACCACCAACCAGATTAAAGATGGTGATTTTTCACTTCCCAACCTATAAATGTTGAGGATAACCCCATGATGAGTTGATCATCCGTACAGGAAAGCGTTTTGTGGAAAACCCACCATGAATTAGTAGAAGTCCAGAAGGAAAAAAATCATAGACTTCAAATCCAATAAACATCCCTTAAAATCCCGGGGAAAAAAAAAACACATTAAAAACGACAAAAAAATAATAATAAAAAACCTTCCATATCGATGCCCCAGGCATGTGTTGACTCCAAGTCCTCACCACGTCGAACCAAGGCACAGGCGATTTGAATCCGGGTGCCAGGGAACCACCCACCAGAAGTTCTGGAGTCACCAGCACAGCCAAGTAGGTGTTGTTCACCTCGAAATTTTCCGAGTCACAACTCATGGGGAGGATGAACATTTCTGGGTACAGAAATATCAGCTTGTACGATGTTGTAAGTAGATATCTTGATAAACTTATTAGTTGAATTAGTTACGTTTGAATGAAAAAAAGGCTTCACACTGCACACACAAACTGGTTGGTGGTTTGAACCCCTCTGAAAAATATTAGTCAATTGGGATGATGACATTCCCAATGTATGGAAACATAATGAAAAATAAAAATCATGTTCCAAACCACCAACCAGCAAAAGTTCTTGTCCTTGAGGAACTCTACCGAAAGCGCTTGTGCTTCGTTCTTTTCGCACATGAATCATTGGGGTTGAATCAACTGTTGCTGCACACGATGTCCAGAGCAATGAAAAGAAAATCAGGAGCAACGTCATCACAAATCAGAATCTGGTTGGTGGTTTCAACCCCTCCGAAAAATATCAGTCAGTTGGGATGAATATTATTCCCATGCAATATATGGAAAAACAAATCATGTTCCAAACCACCAACCAGAAATTCATATGGGTTGTCTCTGACCAAAATGAGTGAAACAATGAGAGACATCAGTGGCGAACTCCCATTTGATGATATTCTTGGGATCATTAACATTTCTAGTACAGTCACGGTGGATACCATAGCAGTACATTATCCGCATAGAATATGAAATATGACAAAAGTCATTCTCGAATCTTGACTATATGATCTCAAAATTCATGATGAAAAACCATGAATAAACTGTCATACACTTGTATATTACTTGACGTCACCAAAGAAATGAACAGTACAGTATAAATCATCACTATTTCAGTCGGATTTTACTTCTCTGAATTTTCTCATTTTTTTTAGTTACCCTCTGGTAATTTAACATAACTATGGAAAATCACCATTTTTCATGGGTAAATCCACTATTTCTATGGTGATTTTCCATAGATATCTTAGTTTATCAGAGGGTAAATACGGTAAATCCCATTAAAAATCACATTAAAACCCATGAAAAATGGTGATTTTCCATAGTTACCCATAGGATCCATGTATGCTATATATGGCAACATTTACCATCAATATATATATATATATATACCCCCAATGTTAGCATATATACCATACATGGATCCTATGGGTTAAGTCATGACCAGGCCGGGTACCAGAAACGATCACCGTTGACCGACCTCCCTTCTCGGAGCAAACGCCGAGGCACGCGACGATCCCATGGATCGGTGATGTGACCACCATACCTTGGGTGGGAACGTGCCGTGCCGCCGGCGTGTCGCCGTGCGATCTTTTAGTTCATGGGATCATCACCTGGTTGGTTAATATATATGGTTAAAATATGGTGAATATATATATGGTTAATAGGTTAATACATGTATCTGGTTGGTGGTTTCAACCTACCCCTCTGAAAAATATGAGTTAGTGAAAGTCACTTGGGATAATGAAATTCCCAACTGAATGGAAACAAATAACATGTTCCAAACCACCAACCAGTCATGAGCATGATACACTTTCAGTATCATTGGATATGATCACAAAAAGTATCAGATGATAAGATATTTTCTAAGATACTGAGTGGCTGGCGGATGGTGTTTTTTTTATTTTATTTCGTATATATCTGAAGTGATTGGACAAAAAACAATGGCTACCCATGGCATACCATGGTATACCCTCTGGTAAACTAACATAACTATGGAAAATCACCATATTTAATGGGAAAAACCACTATAAATGGCCATTTTCAATAGCTATGTTAATTTACCAGAGGGTAATTAGTGGAAAGTGTGCAAGGACAGTGTCACTGATGCGGTCTAACGCCTGATATGATCCGACTTTGAGGTCCTTATTTCAGATACCATTCTGGACCCACCGTGGATTGATGCTGCTTGTTTTCTCGCACCATAAAAATGTCGGATAATTCACCGTCTCAAAACGCTAGTCAATAGAAATTGTTGATCATTCCTAGGTGTCAAATGATGTTGAACCATAGCCTGCTCCCTTACGACTTGTTGGCAAGGCTACCCGGCCTGGTAAACTAACATAACTATATGGAAAATCACCATTTTCTAGCTGGGTAAATCCACTATTTCGACTGGGCCATTTTCAATAGCTATGTCACAAATTGCCGGAGGCTAGTTCAGGACTAGCAATACATTGTCTCTTGATTTCTCGATTCCATCCTATGTTTTTTTCTACAACAGATGCCACATTTGGATTAGACCAGAGTCACTTAAACTAGAACATCTTAATCTGGTTGGTGGTTGACCTACCCATCTGAAAAATATGAAAGTCAGTTGGGATGATGACATTCCCAATATGGAAAACACAATGTTCCAAACCACCAACCAGTAATCATCACCATACCTATCACCATGGTTTTTCAAGAGACATATAGTCACTAGTCACTAGTCATCGCTAGTAACAAAAAAACAATATCATCACCATACCATGGTTGTTCATGTTAAACACTGTTAAACATTATCATCATGTAGTCATTGTTTTTCATTAATGATGTTGTCGCCATTTCAAGTTAAACGTCTGAACAATTGATGTTCTATATATATATATATATGGCTTGTGGCATTGATGATCATTGATGATATTCGGTGGTTTCCTGACATAGGGCTACCCCCAGTCATCATCCATTTTAGATTGGGATTTTCCATGAAATAAACCATCCATTTTGGATACCCCGGCTATGGAAATCAAGCGACATGATCTCCCCGAAGATGTAGCGCAGGTCAGGCCAGGGCACCTTTTTTAAGGGGCGCCTTAAAAGGGGCCCTACGTGGTGTGGTGAAAAACGTGGTTAAAAAAAACCATCAAAGATGGTGAAACACCTGGTGGTTTCAAGGGTTTAACCATGTTTACCATCAAACAGAAGGATTAAACTAGTTTTATATATCATTTACCCATCAACATGAAAAAAAAAGGAACAAATATGGTGGTTTCAAAACAAAAAGATTCATGAGATCTTGCAATATTGCTACCCCAAAATTCACACAACCCCAAAAATCAACGATTTCTGGCCGATTTCCGGCCTCTGTTCCCAGATTCTCAGCGTTGTTCAGGTAGTTCCTCAACACCTGTCCACCTCAGGGATTTGCTGAGAAAATGATCTATGTTGTCTGGTTGGTGGTTCCAACCTACCCCTCTGAAAAATCATGGAGTGAAAGTCAGTTGGGATGATGACATTCCCAATTAATATGGAAAAATAAAATTCAATAAAATTCATGTTCCAAACCATCAACCAGTCTATGTAGTTTTTTTTTGTGGTTTTCCAGCCGGCCTTGATTACCAAAGGGTACACCACTTAGATTGATGGCTCAGATTCATGGCTCAGATTCATGGGCTATAAACGTTTGTAGCACTGCAATGCACATCCAAGTCCCGGCAGTCTGTTGAAAAACATTGATAAACAATTTTTGTTGGGCTCTGAAAACAGAGGCCCAGCGAGGTAAAATTGTCTGTTTATTCAAGATCCAAGTTCCGCCAACATTTCCAGAAGTTTCCCGACCGAAATGGTTCATGAAATCTCTAAGTGTCCTCCGCAACAACTGAAGAAACACCTCAAAAAATATCTCAAACAAAATATCTCAAACAATCAGATGCAGCACTGAGCTTGCGACAAATGGTCAAGTCGCCGTCGTTGAAGGGGTACTTCTTGGACCTTAAGTGATTCTTTCAGTTTCACCAAGGTACAGCCACCCAGAACGATGAGTTTATACACCAATTCGTAAGTAGAGTTCGATATTTATATTAGTTCGATATATACACCTATAATAATATTGTCCATTGTATATATATAACTAAAACTAGACTGGCTGGTGGTTTTAACCATCTTGAAACATATGAGTTCGTCAATGGGAAGGATGACATCCCATATATTATGGAAAAATAAATTACTTTACTTCGTGTGATCCCCACCATGACATTTATACATTTTCTTACTGGCAAATCTTGAGGCATTCTATCTGACATATCTTCTGGCATTCTATTTGGCATTCTATCTGGCATATCTTCTGGCATATCTTCTGGCATTCTATCTGGCAATATTCTGCATTCTATCTGGCATATCTGGCATATCTGGCATATCTATGGCATGGGCATATTATCTGGCATTCTATCTGGCATATCTTCTGGCATATATTCTGACATATCTTCTGGCATTCTATCTGGCATTCTATCTTGGCATATCTTCTGACTTATATCTGGCATATCTTCTGGCAATCTCTCTTCTGACTATTCTATCTGGCATTCTTCTGGGGCATTTATCTGTATCTCTACATGAGGTCCGGCAGGGAACACTTGGCGTGGATACTCGGGCTGAGGTCAGGTGGGCGTGGATGGTCGTGGTTGAGGTCCGGCAGGGAACACTGGGCGGGGATGGTCGTGGTTGAGGTCCGGCAGGGAACACTGGGCGCGGATGGTCGTGGTTGAGGTCCGGCAGGGAACACTGGGCGTGGATGGTCGTGGTTGAGGTCCGGCAGAGAACACTGTCACCGAGGGTCGCAGTTGAGCATGAGGACGAGGAGGACGACGAGGAGGACGAGGAGGACGAGGAGGAGGAGGAGAGGAGGAGGAGGAGCAGGAGGAGGAGGAGCAGGAGGAGCAGGAGGAGGAGGAGGAGGCAACTGACATAAAATCTAACAACCCTCACCTGGCAGGTGGGGAAAAATGTTCCAAACCACCAACCAGTATATCTACATATATCTACGAAAATATACCCGGCCTAGTAAACTAACGTAACTATTTGAACAATCACCATTTTTAGTGGGTAAATCCACTATTTCGACTGGGCCATGTTCAATAGCTATGTCACAAATTACCAGAGGGTATCTACAAGGTGGTGCCCCCCCCCAGTGATGTGAATGTTGGTTTGTAAACCCCATGAAAACTATAGATATATCTACCATAAACCATAGTTTTTGGAGTTATGTTCACCAACTTAGCGATTCCGAACTGGGGCACCACCTTGTACCATAAAGCCAACATGGGGATCTTTACCAACTTAGCTCATGACCACCCAGTCACCACCGATGGATCTAAGCCCAGCACCATCCCTGTGCTCCGAACTTAATACGTCCTGCAAGAAACGGCGCCCATCTTGGGGGCAGGTTTTGTCTTTCGGTCTGAAACAAAATCATACCGTTTCATTACCAGGTTCGAAACATATGTTTATGTATATATATATATATATATACAGTACATAAAATTATATAAATATACAATATGCTAGAATGTAATCCGGTCGGAAGGGATACTCATTTTGGCTATATTACTCCTTTGTTCATGTTATCTAAAACTGGTGTTCATCAAATCTGATTCGTCATTTCTCTTCCCATCACCAGCCCGCTGTTTGTTAGCCACGCCTGAGATCAGCGAATGGAAGAAGCACAGTGCAAAGAGAGTGGCCTTGAACTCCCTGGGCTTCAAGCACGCATCGATGTTCTCCTGGTCGCTGGACATACCCTCTGGTTATGTCAAAATAGCTATGGAAAATGGCCATAGAAATAGTGAGTTTTCCCATGAAAAATGGTGATTTTCCATAGTTATGTGGCTGTTTACCAGAGGGTAGCTGGCCCAGGCAGGGTGAATTACCAGTGTTTATGTTGGCAGGGTAAATCTCGAAAGCAAAAAAAAGGGGCTGGTACGGCAGGTGCCAAATGGCATCCGATTCTGTTCTTGGGTGGTTTTGGCTTGTCCCTTTCAGAATGTCCTTATGGGTGGGTTTCCAATTACGCATGCGCCAACGGGGGCAACCTCCATCATTTTCATAAACTTGGAGGTATAGCCCATTTCCAAACACACCGATAACATCCAATGTTTGACGCTTAAATCACCATGTTTTGCCAACATTGTTCACAGTTGTTCTATGTTTTTCTCATTTTGGATGGCAAAATTCTAAAAGTCCAACCAGACCAAACCTCACAAATCACTGCTAATCAAACCTGGTTTGCTGCACATGTTCCAATTTATCGATGTTTTTTCTCCGCTATAGACCTGGATTTAAGTGTCGTGGATTTTCCATGATTAAACGCTTCATTTGTACAAGGTGGTGCCCCCAGTTATAAGTTGGTTTATAAACCCCATTAACTATAGATATATCACCTATAAACCATAGTTATTGGAGTTATAAACCAACTTAGCTATCTTGGGGCACCACCTTGTAGTGGATTTGTCCAGCCGACCTCCGTGTGATCCAGAGATGTCCCCCCGGTCCTGGGAGAACTTGGAGTAGGCGCGGCGCAAGTTGGACTTCAAGTCACTGGGCGCCTCATCTGCCACCTTGATGCACCTGGTGACGACTGCTGATTTTTTACGACTGGTTACTGGTTTAGTGAACGATTTAGATGGGAAAAACAACAACAAAAACAATCATGTTCCGAATTAGAAATACTATATATATATATAATCACCATTTTCATTTAGATCACTATGAATACAAAGGAATACATGGTGATTTATTATGTTGTTGTCAATTTCAATAGTTGGTTTAACTTAGTTAAGTTGGTTTCTAAGTCCAACAACTGGGCTTTGTGGTAGCCAATACTAGTTCGTTATTCAGGGGACAACTACCCCAGTTAAAAGGTATCCCAAAAATCTAGAAACATGTGGTGCTCCCAGTCGATAGGTGAGTTGGCGAGCATTTCACTAGGTTTACTGCTCATGTGTTTAAAGGCAGAAATAGATCCTGATTAGCAATAAAAAAAAAAATCCATGGTTTTCCACAGAAGAGTCGTATTGCCTTGCTGTTGCCTTGCCGTCCTGAGGACGCGCTGACTTTCTCAGCCCAGTCACCCCAGCATACCCCAACAAAACATCGGTAAACATGTGACATTGAACTTTCGGCATTGAAACTTCAAACCATCTTGCCATCTTGACATTGAAATTTCAATGTCATCCATCTGGACATTGAAACTTCAAACATATTTCATAGATGTTCATTTCCCATAGGATCCATGTATGGTATATATGTTAACATTGGGGGTATATTGATGGTAAATGTTACCATATAAAGCATACATGGATCCTATGGGTATATGTTCATATTGAATCTTACAGAATTCTTCGAGTTTTGTGGCCATGCCCCATGTTGTGCCGCCATCTGCCATGTGCCGCCCCAAAACTGCGCCTTTGCAGAATAGGCTCGGGGATCAGATCCCAGAGCTTTCCCTGCATGGCACCAGGTGGTTCCGACGTCAAGAAACATCTGAAGTCCTCAGCGTTCAGCGTCTGTACCGTGTACGGCGGCCATGAAAAACCATGGATCATGGAGACATCATGATACACCATCTGGTTGGTGTATGTCCAAGTATCATATATCACATCATGATACACATTAATTTTAGATAAACTATATAGTTATATAGTTATATGATTATATAATGTCAACCCCGGATTAATAAACCATGGTTTATTAATTAGGGTGGTACTCCCCAAATAGTCGTAATCTGGTACTTAAATGGTATCTCCCCAATTAAACAACCTAGGGGTTTACTATGGTTTGTGGTTCCAACCTACCCCTCTGAAAAATGATGGAGTGAAAGTCACTTGGGATGATGAAATTTCCAATATATGGAAAAATAAACATGTTCCAAACCACCAGCCAGACCATGTTTGGTGTGTTTTTGTTCCAGTTTGATGGAACAATGGTGAGAAAGCGTGATTTTCTGGCAATCTTGATGAAACGCTCGATGGAATTTTTGGGGTATACCGCCCTATTTTCAGACAACCCCACGGTCTGGATGGTTCAACAGGGTGGTCAAATGTGATTGATGTTTGCGGTCCATTGCGGTCCAATCGGGTTCAACATGTCCTTTTTGGCTTCAAATAAGGCGTGGAATCTTTCAATTTCGCTGCCGCAGGGTCGGTTACGCCAGACTCCAGGTCAAATTTCCGTAGGTGCTGTACATCCCAAGTTTGGCAGGTTCAAGTCCCCATGTCCGAAGAACAAACCATACATGTGGATATCTTTTGCAGTGTTGGTGATGTTTGGCTATAGATTTTTTCACATGTTTTAATAGTAGTGTTGGTGACGTAAAAATTTATCCCATCACCAAAAACATGGCCCTTCAAAATCGCCGTAAAATACGTTGATATTAACGTTTATCCCAACGTTTATATATATATATATCCCATAAAAATCTCTTCATCACCATGTTACCATGGCCCATCTCAACCATCTTCAAGCCATCGCCGTTCTTTGTCGTCGATCGAATCGCCAAGTTTCGTCATGCACAAACTCCTCGATGACCTCCAATGCACGTTCCAAGTCTTTCAGCCACGCTTGCATCAGGTGAATGTTCTGCAGCATGATCCATCCACCTACGATAGGCGGAACCAAGGCGTTAAGATAGGCGTCAAGGCGTCAAGGAGGGGGGCATGGCACTTGAGTTTGATGACTTACCTATGAAAATGATTTAAAATGGTGATTTTTGTTTAATGATTTGTTGACATAGTAGAAAGTGATGTTTAGTTTACTGGGTAGGTGTGTTGCTGAAAGTTGGTTATACAAACGAATGACCAGCGACACGGACTTTAGTTGGGATAATATGATGAGATCACCAGCTAAGTACAGTACAGTAGTGATGATGATTCTGATGTTGATATTGATGATGTCAAACCTAATATGTTTCAATAATGACCATCATGATTAAGACATATGAAGACTATTTATCATCATCATCAGCAGCATCATCATCAGCAGCATCATATAAAATAACATATGATATATTGATAATATTGACTGACTATGATGATGATCCATTAGATTAAATAGAGATAATAGAGATTTGGACGACACACAATTTCCTATCAAATGAAATTCTATGATGATTGTCATTATTGTTACATTAAAACAAAACACAAACAACTATGGTACGATATAAATCGATCATAATGAATCATAATATGATTACGATCATCATACATGTGGTAATGCCTCCATTTTTTCCATTCCCAGAATCGTTGGGGGCAATGCCTGGGTGCTCCAAATTGCTACTGAACTAACTGAACCATGACTCATGTTTAAATAGAAATATCATAAGAACATCTGAACTGTTCATCTGTGAGTCTCAAATCTGAAAAACATTGAAAAAACATATTCATATCTTGCAGGAAATGCCATGCTTTGCACATTCGCGCACCTTCCTTGGCCATCTTGTTCAGGGCGTTCAGGGCAATCTTCTCCTGAGGATCTGGAAGAAGCGCCCGAAAGCGGCAGAACGGCTAAGTGGAAATCAGCGATGATTTAATGGGATTGTAAGTCTGTAAGGTCTGTCAAGTCATGTTAACTCAATTGATGATATTGTGATATATCATCCCATCCTTGAACTCATATTCATCCTCCATGTCTTGTTCATTGAAGCATACTAGTCCACAACCTAGACTGTAAATACAAAATAGCAACATATTCTTAAGATCTTAAGATCAAGTCACTAGTAGCTTCTCACTTCTCACAAACACGTCTGGGAAAAAAAAAAACATCATTGGCAAATCTTTATCCCACAAATCTGGAACATTCTGGAACCCTAAAACCCTTTTGACCCACAAAATCACCGCAAAAGAGAGTGTCTGAAAATATGGTACCCCAAAAGAATCATGGTTTAGAACATGTGAAAACAGCATTCTCACATTGAAACTTGGCAATGTTCTTGGGACATGAAACATGGTTTGACATGTTAAACACCGCCTTTTTCTCCATGAAAAATGCTACCATCTGGTTATGACTAACAGGGCTAGCCATGGAAAATCATCATCATGTTGAAGTTCGGTAAACCATCGAACTTTCGATTAGGGCCATGGCTTAACCATGGCGAACGCCCTGTTAGTCATAACCAGATGGAAATCCATCCCCTCCATTCACGGATCGCCGATTCCGTCCTGTCCCTGCCCCATGGAGATGTTGAGCAACTGTCCATTGGCCTGGCGAGAGATTTTCTGGGACTTTTCTGGTGAATGTTACAAGGTGGTGCCCCAGTTCGGAATCGCTAAGTTGGTGAACATAACTCCAATTTCACTATGGTTTATGGTAGATATATCTATAATTCTATAGTCTATAGTCAATGGGGTTTATAAACAAACTTATAACTGGGGGGGCACCACCTTGTACCCGGTAAATTAACAGTTCGACCCTGGCATTTTTCGGGGGAAGATGCGCTTCTAAGAATGTGATTGACTTTCAGGGTCAACAAGTTAATTGATTTTTTCCAGAGGGTTTTCTGGGATTTTCTGGTTTTCTGGGATTTTCTGGGATTTTCTGGGATTTTGGGGACTTCCCCCTAGGGAAAACATACAAGATGCGGCTTCGCCCAAGTCATGGAAGAAGCCGAAACAGCCATGGTGAAGTGGCGATGCCTTAACCACCACATGGGAAAGCATGTTTTAGCAGCAAAAGTGTATGTCCAACTATCATATATCACATATATACATATTAATTTTAGATAAACTATAGTTATATAATTATATGATTATATACATACATACTATTATACTATATCTGGTTGGTGGTTTCAACCCCTCTGAAAAATATGAGTTCGTCAGTTGGGCTGATCATTCCCAACTGAATGGAAAAAAAATAAAATTCCATGGTTCCAGTCACCACCAATCAGATCATAAGTTATGATGAAAAAAATCCCCATGGTCCCCATCCGTTTCTTGCGCTTGCGCATTGGAGGAAGGCCCGAGGGATCCACCTCTGTCTTGCCCAGTTTGCGTCCCAAGGCTTCGATGGTGGGAGTGGGATCCACACCTCGCAGGATGTCTGGGGGGAAGTCTAGAAGGAAACATTGCTACAAGGTAAAGCATAGATATGTTTGGTTTACAGCATGATATCTAAACCTTCTTTTGATATAAACTTCTTACAGTATGTTATCATTTTATATCATTTTATATCGTTTTGCTACTTAAACAGCTACGTATAGATTTCCAATCTTTTGCACCAATATGTTGGTGGAAATTGATGGAATCCCCATTAGATCACCATGAAATCACGATGACATCGCTCATGGAAATTGGCAATCTTCATGCATAAATCTAACAAAAAATATGGGGAAAGTCATGGTTAATTATCTGGTGATTTCCAGAAATCTTCCTGAAAAATCACCATGGTTTTTCAAGATTCGCCCCATGGAAAATCCCATGGAAATCACCATGGAAATCCACCATGAAAATCTGGTAAAATACCTCAGGTTTTTCACCAGAAATGGCGATCAAAACACCCACCATTTGGAACTCCAAACTCGGCCTGGGAAGAGCACGAAGAAGAAGGGCGTGATGGCCGTTGACTCCTCCAAGGAGGCCTCCATGTCAAAGGGCGGCTGTTCCACAAAGTCCTGGAACAAAATCTGGACAGTTCAGTAGAAACTCACCATGTTTAACGGGTAAATCACCCATCTAAAGTTGGAAAATACCATGGTTAATACTGGTTCATAATGCTTAATGGATCATGGCCCAACTAACAGTTTTTTTATGGTATAAACTCTGGTAAATTTGGAAATTCACCATGTTTCACGGGTAAATCACCCACCCATCTAAAGTTGGTAAATCACCATTTTTTATGGGCAAATTTTGGAAAAACACCATGTTTTAATTGGAAAATCTGGTAAATCACCATTATTACCATCTGGTAAAGCTGGACATCACCTGTTTTTAATAGGTAAATCAACAAGCTCAATGGAGCTGTTCAATAGCTATGTTAAATGCTTTGTTGGTTGTGTTCGCTATTTTCATTGATGGTTACCCTCTGGTAAATTAACTTGTAGACCCTGAAAATAACTCATTTTTAATGGAAACTAATCTTTCAACCCCTATCTGCCAGGGTCTATGTTAATTTACTGGAGGGTAATATATCTCAAAAGATCGTAATCATATGAAAATATCACTATCAAATTAACACCATATCTTTGATATGTGAATTAATGGATTGTTAATATTACTATTAATGATGGTTAATGTTAATAAGTGATGTATAATTGATCAAAGTTTACCATCAAAAGTCTGTTGGCTCAAAAGATCTCAAAAAAATGTGAATAATTGATGGTTTATACTATATCTGGTTGGTGGTTGACCTACCCCTCTGAAAAATATGAGTTCGTCAGTTGGGATGATTATTCCCAACTGAATGGAAAAATAAAATTCATGTTCCAAACCACCAACCACTAAAATATACTAAATTACTAAAGATGGTTGATACAAAATTGTGGATCTCCCAATAATTGGATGATGAATATCCTAAAGATATATATATATATACACGAAGAAATCTGTGGTCTGATAATTCTGATAAGTCGACGATTTTTTTGCTGAGCCATGCAGGTAGAGCTGGTTCTTCGACCCGAGGTGTAGCTCCCAATTATATATGGTACAACCCCACTTAGGTATACTTAGGGGACCTATAGGGTTTTCAACTAGTTATCGACCACTTACTAAGTGAGATGATCCTCTATGTGGGGTTCCAAGTTTGGTGAAGGGACAGAGGAGCAACAACGTTTAAAGGACACACCTACCCCGGTGCAAACGTGACTAAGACTTTGCAAACGGGAAGCCATGGCCCATGTAGTGAGACATGATTGACTTACTCATTCATTTGATCTCATGTGTAAATACCCTGCGGGAAACTAACATAGCTATTGAAAATCGCCATTTGTTATGGGTAAACCATCTATATATATAGGCAATTGTCCATAGATATGTTTGTTTACCAGAGGGTAACGAGTTATACTTCTGAATTTCAAAGAAATTCCGCCCAACGGAGAGCCACAATCCCCAACGAAGAGGTGCAGGGCAAGGTTTTCAGATCTTGCAGGATCAGCCCGTAGTTCGCGACTCTTGACTTACATTGGATTACCGTGAATATCCATAGGATCCATGGTGCTGGTATATATGCTAACATTTGGGGTATATTGATGGTAAATGTTACCATATATAGCATACATGGATCCTATGGGTATGTTGAGGATTGTTGAGGGATGAACATCCAATTGGGTGAACTACAGGTTCCCGGGAGGAACCACCAAAGTTGACTCCCCTACTGACCATCAGCTGGAAGCACTCCTGCCCCAGATTGTCAATGACGAACTGCGACAAGGCGGCGCCGATACCTAGGTCCAACATGGTCCAACGTGATACAAGGTGGTGACCCAGGTGCACTCCAAAAACCATTGGGTTTTGGGGCTATGGATGGTTCTGGTAGGGGAACACCGCATTGTACAAGTAGGGCTCTAGGCCTAGTGGCCGCTGCCATAGCATTGCATCACTTGGGGTCATTCTCGGGGACAAGGTCGACGTGGTCGACTAAATCCAACAAGTCCAAGCAGGGTCCCCTTCCAACCCCATATATATATATACACATATAGAGAGTACTCCGTGAAGACTGCAAATGATGTTTAAACTATGTTAAACTGAATTTCAAACCCCTTGTAATTGCATGCAATCATCCCAGCTGCAACCCAGTGATATAACTTGATGACGGTACATTATGTGTATAAGATATATAACTAGTCAACAATTTATGTGCAGCTATAATTATTTGTAACCCCTAACCATTTGCGTTCTGAGGGATATCCACCATGACCATCCATTACCACCATCCCTCAACTTCTGCCCAATATCCCCAAACTTACCTCTGATTGGTGGTTGCTTTGAAACCCGTCGCAAGTTATATAATATATTTGTCATTTGGATTTCAAACCAACTTTCCATCACACTTTCATGTGATGTTCATTTCACACCTTTCCCGCCATGTCCTTAAGATCCACATCCCCAAGTATAGTGACTTGAGTGGATTTCAACCCACCTTTCCCATCCTTTCCCAGGCGCGATCTTGTCGCATGACGCGCAGCAGGAAGAGGCGTTGGAACTGGTTCAGGTCGCGCGCGCTGCGCGGCAGATCCGCGTTCTCAGCCTTCTCCTCTGAGTACCAACGCTTCCAGCCCAGGGAGTCCTGTGGCGAGCCCACCATGTAGAATGGTGAAAAATGGGAATTGCACGAAAGAAACCATGCTGATTGATAGCTGATTAATAGCTGATTTGTAGTTGATTTGAATTTATAGCTGATTTATAGCTGTTGGTTTGAGTTCGCGAAAAGCTGCTTTGTCACAAGGATAACTGGGGTTTATGGATGTTTATGGGAGTTATAAACCAAGAACACGTAACTGCGGGGAGCACCACTGTTGGTTGGAAGGCTATGGGAGGGGATGGAAGCGATTGGGTTCGCAAAGAGTTCAACTATCAAACATGAGGATAGTCGGTTACTCAAAAGTGGAAGGGGATGATTGGGTTGACATAGAACAAGGTTGTGCCCCCCAGTTATAAGTTGGTTTATAAGCCCATTAACTATAGATATATCACCTATAAACCATAGTTCTTGGAGGCTGAAACCAGTGAAAACTTAGGTAAACATATTCGCCACTGTCAAACAATGTTTGGCCAAACATTGGTTTAACATTAACCAACCATCGGGTTTAACATTGACATTGGGTTTAACATTGACATTAACCAACATCGGTATGTCAATGGTAAACCCAATGTTAATGTTAATGTTAATGTTAATGTTAACATTAGGTTTAACATTGACATACCTTTGTTTTGAGATTGTCAATCACATGTGATTTTACAAAGAAAAAAATGACAACCAGCTAACAATTATGGGGATCAAAACGGGATTCCAAGGATGGCAGGACGATGACGCAGCTCAGGGATGTTCGAAAAATACGGATGAAGCCCCAAGCAACATGCGCAACAAATTGGGTTTCTAAACAAGGCCTGAAACAAATCCTCAAGAAATCACTGGGAATTGAAGGGACACACAACCATGCTCTCAACTTGGATTAGGAATTAGGAATAATTAGGAGGGATAGACTTGGCGGATGGTCCCAGTGGGGAGTTTAGATAAGATGCCAAAACAACGGTGATCTAACATCAGGATTGATCATGATTCTTTTTGTGTCTCCGAACAACATCCAACCACTAGAGCATTTTACCACGGTTTGGCCAAAGTTAAACATGTTAAACTGTCAAGAAAAAAGATCTGATTCCAAGGGAAACAAGGCAACCTTAAATAGTAATTTTATTGGCACATTCCCCAAGTTTTTTTGGGAATTTCATGATTTACAGGTTATGGTTACGGACTTACCCCGATTACCCGTGTCACACCCTTTTTTTTATGGGCTTCCCGTGGTTGTTTCCATCATGGACGATGGAAGTTTCATCATGTTGCATCCAGCAGATGTCCTGCTCGATGTTCTGGGTCAGCTGTCCACCCTTCTTGAAGGCTTCCATGTTCTCCAGCGTCTTCAGCTGTGCCCACTGGGTCTCAGACAGCCAGCTCCTGGAGGAATGAAAAAAAGGGGAGAAAATACCTGGGATCTTCCGATCCATGGAGGTATGTATGGGTATGGCTCAAAAAACGGGTATGGATCGTTCCGCGGTGATCCGGACGTATGGAACGAGGAATTGTCAGCAAGCGTTTCGATCCGGACCTTGTCATAAGGGCTTACATGGATATGAATATAAATATAATATAGATATAAATATAAATATAGAAATAAATACATGACATACCCGGATTAGTAAATTAGATAGATGTTACAATGGACACATCCACTATAAATCAAGGTGTTAATGGGACACTATGGGACAATCCAATGAAAATGGAGGTTTATAGCTTGGAAAATTGTCTTTCAAAATATTTTAAAATCATCTATAAATGGATTATGTTCGATTGTTACTCTCTGGTACTGACTAACAGTTTGCTATGGAACATGACCCATTTATAGATGATTTATCCCATCAAAAATTGTTATGTTCCATAGCTATCTTAAATTGCCCGTTTGGTTTTGTTTGGCTTGATATTATTACGTTATGCATTGTGTGGGGAATATAATACAGTGTATTGTTCGGAAGAATGGTTCATTTGGGAAGGTATGGGAAGGCGTTGTTCTTTGAAACATTTGGGAATATCTTCGGGAAATATATTTATTTGATACATTTACTGATACAGAAACACACATAACACGGGAATATATATGCCTATTAATAATGATTGGGTAAACATCCGGTAAGCATCCACTGGTTTGGGGATTGAGGTAACCCATCTCAAGTCCAAGTGGCAGTCCTCATTTTGAATCGTCTTCACAAACTGATACTATTTCACAAGTCAGAAAGTACAACATAATTGCTATCTATACATGCGAGACAGTTTTGACTCATCTGTATATATAATGACTTTGTGTTTTTTCATAGTCATGTTGACCCCGGAAGGGCTTTGCCCACCGCTTGCGCCATAAAAAAGTGCCCCCATCCTATCCCATTATACTCGGTAGTTGATAGGGATTCCTAGAACGGATTATGATATCCCAAATACATATTGGTTTGTACAGGATGGCGCCCCCCAGTTGTAAGTTGGTTTATAAACCCCATTAATTACAGTTATATCTACCATAAACCATAGAATTTGGCCACTCTTGTTAGGCGTTTCTGAACGCGAGCTCGACTGGGGGCCAAGTCCTGTATAATCCCTTTAGTAAATGGAGGTTTCTTGAGTCATAGGGCTACCCCCAGTCATCATCCATTACATTTTCGGATTTTCCATGAAATCCAGCGAGCTTGAGAGTACCCCCATGGCTATGGAAACCCCTCAATGGGAATTTCAGGATCCTTTGATATGGAGCTACTGTACCATTTTTCAGGCCATATTTTGGGTGTATATCCCCTTACATAGCCCCAAAAAATAGGCCTTATATATGGTAGGTACAAGGTGGTGCCCCATAGTTAGCTAAGTTGGTTTGTAACTCCAAAAACTATGGTTTATGGTAGATATATCTATAGTTAATGGGGTTTATAAACCAACTTATGGTAGGTACCTCCAATTTGGGTTCCTGTTGCATGGCCATTGACCACGGTCCATGACCACGGGCGACCCTCCGGTGTATTCTCCGGCCTCGCATTCTCCGGCATCACTGGAGGAGTTGGGTCCGGAGGGCAACGGATCAAGGTCTCCTTCCTGAGTCGAGCTCAGAAAAGTTGGCTGAATTTCTATGGCTGAAGTTGGCTTTACCACACTATGGCTTATGATATAATATAACAATAATAACAATAATAATTATTATTATTATTGTCATAATTATCATAATTATTTTCATTATTATTATTATCATCATAATTATCATTATTATTATTGTTGTTGTTATTATTATTAGTGATTATTATTATTATGTATATATATGTATCAGATTATATCATATTATATGTACAAACATACTGTAAGTTATGTCTTAAGTTATAGCTATGACAGAAATGATGATTTGGGGAAAATACAATATGGGATGCATGCAACAGATCATGGGATATGGGGTTCGCTAGTGTACCATGGGGTTCACTAGGGTGTGACTGGTGCGTTTTCAGGTTCCAACAACTTTTTGATTTCAACCATTGGTTAATTGTGTTTCAACAAAACCCAATATCAAAAAGGCCCATTCAGTGAGGTTGGAAACTGGATGGAAATGAGGTAAAACCATGTAAAACCCAAGAATCTTATGGCAATTTCATGGAAATCTATATCGGCTAACCTAAGATTCGAAATGAAATCTTCAGAGATATGTTCAGCAGGGTTCATTAGCCTATTCCACCTATACTCCTCCAGGAAGCCATAGCGACAATCAACACATCAACCATTCATCCAGCTCTGCTTAAACAAACAACTACCATCTTTGGGAACTGGAAGCCATGGCCGGCCATGGATAAGCTGCTGATTTTCTGCCAAGTAGCTCTTCCGCAGTAATCTTGCCGGCCTTGGAAGGTGCTGGAAGCTGGTCGATTCGAGACAGTGTTCGCAGTGAAAATCATCAATCACGGGAAATTGCACAAACCTAAGGGAGTTTGTTGGGTTTGATTGACAAGATTAGCCGTACCTTCCCAAAAAGTGTTTGGATCCGTAGGGATATGTGTGTATTGTTTTAGAAAACAACTGTCTGGATGAATCACAACTTGGTATCAATCGGAAATCCAACTTCCAGTTGAAAAAAACAAAAAACGCGCATCGTATCATGAATCATCATATACCATAATAGTCATCATCTTCTGTTTCTATTGAACACAAAACACAAAACATATGAAATATATATTATTATATATATAAATACATATATGTCAAAGCCAAACGAAACAACCAACCTGTCATTCCGAAAAAAACGTCGCACCACTCCAACCTGACCAACCATCTCCCTCCATTTTTTTCAGGGATGCCCTGGGTATCCCTGGGTCGCTGGGTCTTCCGGACGCGCACCAGGATGTTCATGCACATCATACTGACCACGGTCAACTTATCGGAGTCCAGCAGCCCGCGGCGCGTGTAGTTCCACACGAACAAGGTGATGATGTTCTGCAGCCTGAGGAACTCCAAGGCGATTTCAGGGGTGCCGAAAGCCGGGAAATCGTAAATGGCTGAGGTATACACCCAGTTATATATATATATATATATTGATAATAACGATGATGATGATGATGATGATGATGATGATGTTGATGATGATGATGATGATGATGATGATAACGATGATAACGATGATGATGATTATTATTTATTATATATATATATGATAATGTATATATATATATTAAAGTCACGCAGTCCTGGGAATTTGTGCTTTTAGGGAATATTGGATATCCAAGGTCAAGATGCAATATTTGGTGCAGTGTACGCGCACAAAGGAGTGGCACCAAAAACCTCAAGAGTCATGGTTTGCACGGGTTTGACCCACTGGATCAGCCTTCCATAAATGGAATTGGTCCATTAATCCTTCAGAGAAATGAAAGGTCGGGAACGGTCGGAAACGGTCGGAAACGGTCGGAAACATGATCAGGCAAAACTTGTTCAACCCGCATTTTTTAAAAATAAGCATTTCCGCGCAACACCGTTTTTTTTTTGAAGGTCCAAAGGTGTCCAAGGGGAAACGGTTGGAAACAGTCGGAGTTCGCACCTTCGCTCAGCAAAAAAGACAAGATTTTACACAATTTTCAAACATTTTTCATGCTACAAAACAACTATTTTTGTGCCGAGCGAAGGTGCGATCTCCGACTGTTTCCAACCGTTTCCCCTTGGACACCTTTGGACCTTCAAAAAAAAAACGGCGTTGCGCGGAAATGCTTATTTTTAAAAAATGCGGGTTGAACAAGTTTTGGCCTGATCATGTTTCCGACCGTTTCCGACCGTTTCCGACCGTTTCCGACCGTTTCCGACCGTTTCATTTTTTCTGAAGGATTAATTGGACCAATTCCATTTATGGAAGGCTGATCCAGTGCAAAACCCGTGCGAACCATGACGCTTGAGTTTTTTGGTGCCACCCTTGTGCGCGTACACTGCACCAAATACTGCATCTTGACCTTGATATCCAATATTCCCTAAAAATCACAAAATCCCAGGAGCTCGTGAAATTTAATATATATATATAATATAATTATGGAGATTTATGGAGGAATATTCCCTGATATGGGATGAAATATGGATTATAAACCACTTGATTTGGGGATCCCCAAGCTCGCTGCATGGCTTACTGTATATGGTCCAGAATGGAACATCCCATCTATAAATGGTTTAATAGGGAATTTCCACATAATTGGGACATATTGGATGGATGATAAATGGGGACTTTCCACATCATTGGGAACCATACCAAT
The DNA here is from genome assembly GCA_947184155.2 of Cladocopium goreaui. NCBI lineage: Eukaryota > Dinophyceae > Suessiales > Symbiodiniaceae > Cladocopium > Cladocopium goreaui. Next base: position 196,730 of record CAMXCT020000224.1, on the reverse strand, counting down.
TGGGGTGTTGAAAAACTTGGGGTGATGGAATTATAAGCAATAACTTGGATGACTTTGGGGTACCCCCATGACTTAGGAAACCTCCATGACTTAGCGTCCTGGAGGATTTTTTGGTACAAAATGGTACAAAGAGGAACTACGAGACAAATCCGGCCTGAATGTTCTGGGAGGGTGAAGCCATACAACCCAAGTTGCTGCCCTGTAAAGTTATTCTATTTTCATGTCCTTATCATGTCAGCTGTGTATCAAATGTCCCTTCAGGATAGACCTTGTAAGTTGAGCTTGTTGGACTAATCTCAAAGCCATAGAAACACCCGAACTGTATAACTGTATAGGTGCATTTACATATATATGTATATATATATATATACGAGTGTGTGAATGAAACTCTTTTTGATCCCCCAACAAATAAATGGCATTTCGATCGAAACAGTGATCAGCTTTACCAGGTTTTCCAGCTTTTCCCCATCATTTTCACATGTTCCCAGCATTTTCCGAAACCATCCATAGCTGCCGCCGAGCTGCAAATCCACTCGCAGCTTCAGCTCCTTTCCGGTCAACTCAATGATCTCCTCCTGGCCGAAAAAATGCTTCCATTTCGGGCCATTTTTCACAGGAAAATGAGGCTTGAATCCATTGGAAATTCAGGTGCCCAAACTCTTCAGGCTATATATAACATATAAAACAAATGATAATGATGCATTTCTTGAACCGGGCAACCCCGATGTTTTGTTGATGGTGAACACATGTAAACAAAAACATGGTTTCCTGTGTTTTGTGTTTTGCAATCCAATGAGATATGGGATGATGGGGAGTCAATATGATTTCACCATCAGTAACATGGATTTAACTCACCGTCATGGGGATTTGATTGGAGAAGACCATCCAATCCAACTCCGAATCCAGGGTACGTCCTAGCGGAGAAAATCCGTTGGGAAAACCCATTGGGAAAAGCGGAAAAAAATCCATCGACAAAGCACTTAAATCGAGTCGTTGGGTTATAAAGTAATCTCCGGTATGGATGGTTGATGCTTATGGTGGATATATCATAAATGATATCTATGATATATCCATGATATATCTATGATACTATGGATGGCATTCATAGATGTTTATGGTGGATATATCCATACAATAATACTAGTTGGTGGTTTCAACCCCCCTGAAAAATATGAAAGTCAGATTGGATCATCATCCCAACTATTGGGGAAAATAAAAGCCATGTTCCAAACCACCAACCAGAATATAACCCCTAAATCATCCATTTATAGTAGGATTTTCCATTATAAACCATCTATTTTGGGGTATCCCTATTTATGGAAGACCCCATATAATGATATATGATATACTTAATGGCTGATCCAATCCCATGGGTTCCGGATCTCACCTCCTCTTCTTCCTCTGGAGCCGCTTCCTCTGCAACCTCGTCCTCCGCATCCTCTTCGTCTCCCTCCTGGAGTTTTGCCAACAAAATACCACTGGGGATGTGGGGGATGTGGCGAGGATGCGATGAAAAAGCCTAGAAATGATTCAGTGAACCAATGAATCAATGATGAATCAATGCACCAATGAACCAAAAATCAGTGAATCCTATGAAGATGCAATGTTTTGGAGATGAAGATCTAGAAGTACCAGCTATTTTCATGTTCACTCTAGAGCTAGAGGTTTTGAGTCATTCCATGTCATTCCCATACCTCTAAGTGCCAGCTAGTTCCATCATGGTTTTATTCGACCAACAAATGAGGGATTTCCCGACAACATCTGGTTGGTGGGGGCTACCTACCCCTCTGAAAAATGATGGACTTCGTCAGTTGGGATGATGACATTCCCAATATATGGAAAGTCATAAAATTCCATGGTTCCAAACCACCATTTAAGTCCTCCAGTTGTTTGACGCGCTGCCAATGTCTAGCGTTGATGGCCCGGTCTTCAGGTGTCCAACTTTTCTATCATAAAACCCCCAAAAAAACAAAAGTTGATTTATCCATCAAACATGGTGATTTTCCATAGTTATGTTAGTTTACCAGAGGGTAAACCAACTTTTCTATCATAAAACCCCAAAAAATTCCCATGGTCCTCGTCTTCGCCGCCTTCGGCTTCGGTGGTTTCGTCCACCTTGGGCTCTTCCTTCACCTCCTAAAGAAACGACAACCTGGAACCAACTGGGCGAACATGGCCATGGAACATGCCCAATGTATTTATATCTATATATATATATAATCAATCAATCATACATATATATATATATATATTTACTGTATTCCCCAGTATATATATATATATATTATATACAGTATTATGTATACATATATATATATATAATTAATCAACTAATTAATTATATTTATATATACTTGTATATATACACACATATGGAGCATTCCCCCGCCATGTTTGACAGTCCTTAGGCTTGCGCAACGTGACGCTGTTCACGGCGCGCGTGACGACCTAGAAATTTTGGGGTTCACCCGCAGGTTCTGCTGAATCAAACATGGAGATCATATGAGATCATCTAAAATAATTATTCGGGTAGTCACTGGGTTGATTTGTTGATTTGAGGAAAACCTTCGCAGGAATGATCAGGAACAATTTATTTTGTCATCAAATACCATCCGGTACTCAAACCTGCGGGAATGGAAAATCACCCATTTAGATGATTTTTCTACATAGTAACTTCCATTTCTAAATTTATAGTGGTTGTCCATAACAAAGTTTAGAAATTTAGAAATCATAATATCAACTAAATACCATGGTAATTTAGATACTATGGTTGTCATGATACTATGGTTGTCCATAAATTACCACAAAGTATCATCAAATAGTTGTTGTGCATCTTCCCTCTGTCGTACCTCTGACGAATTCACATGGTTCGTATGGTCGGTACGCCTGGTTGGTAACCAAAACGATCCTTCCCAGTTGCAAGTTTATAATCCTCATAAACTATAGACTATCGATGTTTCTACCATGAAAATCCTATACAAATTAGAGTTGTTCATCAGCTTAGCTGTCTGTATGGGGCACCAATTGCAGCCTTGTGGCAGCTGAGATTGTCTGTTCAACATGGCTGTGTCTGAAAGTTGAAGCCCAAGTCACTTGCCCATGTTTCATCGCGGGAAGTCACATGATAAATTGTTAAAGCATCACATGTTGGGGTACCCTATTCATCCCTATTTTCAGACCATTTAGCTCTGGTTGGTGGTTGACCTACCCCTCTGAAACATATGAAAGTCAGTTGGGAGTATTATTCCCAATATAATTGTGGAAAAATAAGACATGTTCCAAACCACCAACCAGAGTTTGTCCATATCAACATATATATTTGTTCCATGTCTGAACTGCAGAACGTGGGTGGTTGGACTTCGGTTTGAATTCTCCGCATGTTCGGATGTGTCTATGTTGAACCATCAGTGAGCTACCTTTGAACACAGTCCGAGTCCCAATTTTCTGGATCCCTTAAAGTATCAAAGTATCCATTTGCGCGGATATTATCCAGTGGATTTATCCATGTTGCCATATAATTCAACATCACCATCTGATATTGTGAACGCGCGGCTCCTGGGATATTTTATCACACATAAATCAGATATTATGAACTGATGAGTCACTAGGTTCCCTTCGATGTACTCAAAAAAACAGAAAACACATCAGTACATCTAAGGGGACCTAGTGACTCATCTCAGCAGTATCTTCTGCAGGGCATTGCAGGGTGTGAGAAAATCTCTTGGGGCCCAAATTATAATAAGTTGGTTCGAAAAAAAAAAAAAAAAACAATCTAAGTTAATCGAACTATAGCTACATTTATACTTCCATCTGGTTATTTAACATAGCCATGGAAAGATCCACCATTTTTAAGTTCGGTAAACCATCTATTTCTGTGGGCCATCTATACCATAACTATGTTAGTCATAACCAGAGGGTAACCAGTAACCATGTTGCAAACCTAGCAACCAACGGATCCGGATCCAGGGGGATCCCCGACCAGCTATAGATAGCTATAGCACTCAGCGCCAAGATGCCATGAGGTACGCATCCAAAGAGTACTTGTAGAAGGTGTGCATGTTGCCTCACTGCGACACTGAATAGTACTGAATGAATTGCACTCAGTACCCTCTGGTAAACTAACAGTTTGCGAACTTGAAAATGGCCCAGTCGAAATAGTGAGTTTTCCCATTAAAAATGGTGGATCTTTCCATAGTTACGTTAGTTTACCAGAGGGTAAACCAGGCAAACTGCTGGCTGTTGTTGGTTTGAAAACCCTTCTGCTGGCAGTTCCCTGGAGATGAAAGCTGCTTGGCGATGATCTATTTGAGATGAATTCTTCCGAGTAGAAGGCAGCAGTTGGTCCTCCACCCTGAAAAACCTCACCATATGTTTTCAAAAAAATCCACCATTTAACAACAATTCATGGTTCATCACCATTTTCCCCCCCAAAAGATGAGGCAACCAATTTGTTGCCGTATTTTTTTTCCCGTGTCAACATCTTTCCCAACCAACCCCCAAGGGTCCGCCCCGAAAAAAGATCTCCGTCGCGCGGCACAAACTCATGAGTTGGAAGAACAGCAAGGAGCCCCGTGCCCCCGTGGGACGATAAAACTCTGAGGTTTCGTTGATCTTCAGCTCCGTCTCCTGGGAAAAAACATGGGGAGATTGGGTCACAAAAAGCGCGATAGGACATGAAGCCGAAAGAACTTCTAAAGTTGCAGCGTAATGTGATGGTTAGTGAATATTAATAACCTTTAAAGTTTCAGGTTAAGTGAATGGTTTCAATTTTGCCAGTACCATTTATAAATTATAGCCATTGTTAGTTAAATATCGATTATATCCTGATTATACCTACACAATGACAATGATCATCAACCAACAGGGGTTTTGGCTGCTACTCATGTGCCAAGAACGTCAACAGGTGTTCTTCGATCTTCATCAACAACACCTTTCTAAGGATTTATAACCACCTGTCCAATCGCCGTCTCATTGGTGATGTTTTGCCCCAACAAAAAAACGCGGGAAATTGCACCGGCAAATCTACATGTTGATGACATCCTTAGCTTTGTGACCATAATCCCAACTTTCATGGTTTTGAATCCAAATGTCATGCAAAAATCTCTAATATGTTGTGTCCCAGGGCGCGCCTGTGCAACCACCACCTTCTCTTTCACTTCATCACTGGTCCTCGGGACTGCTGAACAAAAAATCTGTGGGAGCAGAAAATTTGAACTGGTTGAATGTACGGAACCGTATTGGCAATGCTGTCCCTAGATTCATACACCCCTGGTTGCTTTAAGTGCAGGGTTCCATTTTGATATCAAGTACCCTCTGGTAAACTAACATAACTATTGAAAATGGCAATTTTTAATGGGAAAATCCACTATTTCTATGGTCATTTTCAATAGCTATGTTAAATTACCAGAGGGTAGTCAGTTTGGGGGTGAAGCCCTACTTGATCAGCCAGGGTTTGCCAATCAGGGGTTGACATTATTTACAGCACCCAAACACATGGAAAATGTGGCGTCAACTCAAGACACTAAACATCAGGTTTCAAGCAACAAACAAAAGGACATAATTAAACACACACACTGAGGATACCCTCTGGTAATTCAACAGTTTGCTATTGAAAATGGCCATTTATAGTGAGTTTTCCCATGAAAAATGGTGATTTTCCATAGTTATGTTATGTTAGTTTACCAGAGGGTAATTAAACAAACACACTGAGGATAACTGGCCCTTGCCACCCCAAGCACCTGATAAAGTATTTGGGCTCTTATGACCCTTCAATAGGCGGTCATGACTCAATCTGTTCTGGTGCCCTGCAAACTCCACAAGTTGCTATGGCTGGTTTTTCATGGAGATTCCCTGTTCATGGATTGTGATGATATCCCCCAATTATTTCACTAGTACTTCAAAAAGAGCAGCTCAATCAATCATTTCATCTATCAAGTATATTCTCATATATCCTAAAATATTGTGTTGGTTTCACCTCCATCTTTGAAACAAAATACCCCCAAAAAACTCAAAGAAAACACCGCTTTTTGGCTCCCCTTGGCCCAAGACGCTTTTTGGCTTCCTCCAGACTCAAAATCAGCTCCGTGTCCTTATCCCAGCGATTGGGATAACGGTTGTACTGCGTATTTTTAAATATATATATATATATATGTATATATGTGTATATATATATATATGTATATGTATGTATATATATATATGTATATGTATATATATATATATGTATGTATGTATATATATATATATGTGTGTGTTATGTATATATATATATGTATGTATATATATATATATATTTGTTATGTATATATATATGTATGTATGTATATATATATATATTTGTTATGTATATATATATATATGTATATGTATATATATATATATATACATATACGTATATATATATATATATATATTCTAATTATATACTATACATCAATCACTTTGTTTTAGTAATATTTACTGATCAATTGATTCGATGATATATTATTATATCATATATGTATAATATATATATAAACAGAAATCGATATGCACAATGTGTATTATTGTGTATTATATGTACACATAATACATATGGGAGTTGTGAGGAACCCCAACATCTTCTCAAGCCGTTCATTTTGCACGGGAAACTGCCGACACAACTTGGAAGTCACTCTTGTTTTGGCTGTTGTTAACCCCCCACATATCCGTGTAATTTTGAATATTTCACTATATAAACTGAAATAAGGCATTTGGGGATGATTCCCCTATCATGATTCCGGTTAATTGCCCAGAACATATAGAGGTTTCCTGTACACGTTCCCATCTAATTCTAGGATCCCCCAATGCTACGCATGGAATGCTTCCCTTGCGTCAGGTCATGTTTCCAATGTGTCCAATATTTTTTTTCCATAGCTAAACAATTCCAATGTTCAATGCCTCAAAGATCCTCAAAGCATCCAATTTCTCACTGCTTGCCTCAAAGCATTGATTTTAGAAATTCAAATCATCCAATTTCATCCAATTTCTCTTCAAATCACCCAATTTCCAGAAAAGGTTCCCCAAATTTTCCCCAATCATCCACTTCCATTCAAATCCTCCGATTTTTCTCCAGCCGCCCCCTCTGCCGCCACGGCACGTCCAGGATATCACCCTCGGCATTGGCCAATTTCTCCAGCAGCAGAGCTTCCAGATGGGCCAGGGTCACCTGTCGGTACGAAATGGAGATCTGGTGATCCAAACGGTACGGCCGGGGGTGAACTAGCCACGTTGATCGTTTACGACATAAACGATACCCCCAGACTTATAACTATAACCGTTAGGTTATAACCCACATAAACTTTATGTGGGTTATAACTATAACGGTTAGAGTTTTGTTTGTCCGGTTGTAATGGGAGTAGGGGCAATGTCCACTTAAAACTGGGTGAACTAAGCCACTTACTAAATCTTACTGGGATGAACGACCAAGTAGACCAATGATTTTAAATTATTAGTAGCATTTGTTTATGCAAATGTCGGATTTTACAAGTTCGGATTTGAAAGAAGCAACCTTGGGATTGAACCTCGGCAAGGTAGCGAATTGGAGCTTTTTTGCAAGCAAAGATGGCGATTGTAGAAGCAAACTTAGATCGAATCAAGCTTCTATCGACACCTGTGGTAAATATATATATATGTATAGATGTGAAACAGGATGGGGATGCTTAGCATCAAACCATCTGGAATGCAAGCAGGAGAAGAAGAGGGAATTTACCAACAAAATATAGGGATTGTACACCAGTCATGGGTATGAATGGGATAGAATGCAACGCACACAGTATCACATAATGGACTCCCAAAACCAAAAAACAACATTTCCCTTTGGCAATCCAACTTTGCCATGCAAAAAAATGTTATTTACACATGATGGTCCACAGTTTTCAATGCACCTCAACGAAAAGGGCATTTCTTAACCAGCCACGTTTGACCAGCAACGCATAAGCACTTGAATCTTTTATCTGCCTGACAACTCGGTCATTGGCGTCACGTACGCTTGGTGCAAAGCTTTGTTTGCAGATGCCGAACTAGGCAGAGCCAGGTGTTTTCAACATGTTCCAAACACCTTGAAATATCTTCAACATTTGATTCACTATTCATCTCTGAGTCTCTGATAATGGGGCACTTGTTGAAACACCAGAACTGGACACTCAAAGTGGGCAGTTTTTGCCATTTTCTACGGGCAAACAGCATAGCCCTTGTCCACATATTGGAGGATTTCATCCCGCAACCACTTCTTCTTATTGACATAACTTTTCCGTCCAGACATCTCAAGCCTCAGGGACCGAATCAAACAGAAAAATAGATAAAAATAGCACAAAAAGATTCTAGCCCTGATATAGATAGAACAGCATCTGGCACTATTTTCGAATTACCCGGCCTGGTAAACTAACAGTTTGCTATGGACAATCACCATTTTTAATGGGTAAATCCACTATTTCAATGGGCCGCAAACTGTAAACGTTTACCAGGCCGGGTACCCTTGGATCCCTTGGGGCCCCTGGATGAAACGGGAGGTCCCTCGGATTTGGTGCCTGATGGTTGATGCTTCAAAAAAATGCCTAAAAATCACCATGAATTATTCCCTAAGGATCCATGTGGCTATGGATCAATACCTATTAATACCATTTTTAATGGGATGAACATCCATAAATCCCAGCTATTTTGATGTTCACCAGGGGTACAAGGTTTTGACACACTGCCATGTATGGAATATTTACCTACATTGGGATTATTTTAAATTACTTTAGGGATCTTTAGGGGTCAATGTAGGTAAATATTCCAGCACCATGGATCCTCTGGGATTATACTTTGCTGATGAACAAACAAGTTCAACTAGTTCAACCACAATGTATCACTTTTGTTGGGGAAAAATATGCAGCAATTTTTTCGATTCGAACTTTTTTCTCCTTCCAGGCCGTCCAGGCCACAGATTCTCGTGGATGCGTTCGATGGCGTCTCGCCACTCTTGGTTTGCTCGATGTGCGTACTTTGGATGTCGCTCCAAGGCCTTTTTCAGTTCCTGGCCGCGGACACTGTGCCCGAAAAAAGTCATGTTTGTTGGGTTATAAACTACACCATGAATAATATAGTATACTATAGTTAAAAGTTATACGCATCATAAGCCACAGTCATTGGAGTTAAAACTTAGCTATCTAGGGGGCCCCACTTTGCATGTTTGTTCGCAAATATCCCATGAATTGATGTTGTATTTGTGAATTCGCTATGTTCATGGGAAAAAATACATAACATAACATAACATAACATAACATAACACATTGTTCTCAAGAAAACATCAAACGTCACAACCGTCATGAGAAATAAATACAAATAGAAACATCCTTTCAAATCATCAGAAACATATGGAGGTTTCCTACAGTGGAAAGTACCCCAATAATATCGCTGGATGGTTTATTTCATGGAACATCCTATCTAGTTGGTGGTTTCAATCCCTCTGAAAAATCATGGAGTTCGTCAGTAATTGGATCATCATCCCAGCTATTGGGGAAGTCATAAAATTCCATGGTTCCAGTCACCACCAACCAGCTATGATCTAGTCCAATGGATGAGTCGCAGCGGTCCAGTGTGGAAACCTCCAGGAATGGCCAACATCCCCTGTGATTCCATCCTCTTTGCCATGCAAGGAAGGAACCGAAACTGATTGTTTAATGGAGGTTTATAGCTTAGAAAATTGTCTTTCAAAAGTTTCAAAATCATCTATAAATGGATTATGTTCGATTGTTACTCTCTGGTAATGACTAACATAGCTATTGAAAATGGCCATTGAAAGTTCGTTGATTTACCCATTAAAAATTGTGATGTTCCATAGTTATGTGGCTGTTTACCAGAGGGTAGCATATATAAGGCCGAAAAATAAGGGCTATGGTACAACGTACCTCCACATCAAAGGATCCTGGAGATCTCCCATTGAATCCAGGTTTCCCTCAGTTGTTCCACAGTTCCCTTCTCTTCCGCAGCCGCTACGAAGGGACACTGCTCCAGATCCAGATTCCACGTCGGACCTTGCGTCCGGGCGCGGTCGCCCAGAGGGTCTGCGCCCCGTTTCAGCAGCAGCGACAAACAGCTGGCGGAGCCCCAAACGGCTGTGAAAAGGAGACCAGGAGTATCCACGTCCAGACCTGCGGCCGATGAATTCAACCCCATATGCTCTATGTATGGTATATTTACCTACATTTGTGCCATTTTTGGGGTAAATGTAGGTAAATATTCCATACATGGAGCATTTGGGAACTGTTTATGGATGATTTTTCCATGAAACAACAGATTCTTTTTGAATTGCCATGTTTCATTACCAGAGGGTATATACACCAACCAAGCGTCCACTCCAAGGTCCACTCCGCTTCTTTTGGTCCAATCACTGCCGGATTTGTTCAACATGTCCATATCCCACAACCACTATATGGGTGTGTCTGAAAATGATATATATATATATATATACACATAATACATTGTATATAATATATAATATACATAATATGTATGTATATATATATATATATATCATATTGTATGTAACATTATAAGTATAATGCATATATATATATATTATCATATGTTATATATTATATATTATATATTATATATTATATATTAAAAATTATATAAATTATTAAATATTATATAAATTATATAAATTATATAGATTATATAAATTATATAAATTATATAAATTATATAAATTATATAAATTATATAAATTATATAAATTATATAAATTATAAATATATATATATATATTATAGAAATTATGTATGCATATGTATATATATATATGTTACAATGTACATTATTATTAGTATCCCCATTCATGGCTATTTGAATAGGGAACATTATAATATTCAAGTGGATTTAGGGGCACACTATTTTCAAACAAACTAACATCACCATGATGACTCCGTTTCTTTTTGACGAGCATGACGACCCTGCCCTGACATGAGTCTGGGGTTTGCACCTTAGACAATTCTGTCGTAAAAAATCGGGGCAGGTCAACATGCAAGTGTAAGTGGGAAATAATCCCTTTCGCTGTACAAACATGGGACATATTCCTCACTGGCTGGTTGTTCGATGAATATCCCATGAAAACCTTCATCTATCTATAGATGATTACATTTGATGACCAGAGGGTACTGTGTAAACCGTTGGCAAAAAGTAGCCCAGACATTCCCATGGGGGTTTAGGGGAGACTTTTTTTTTTTCGGTAAAACAATCCTCACCTCTGGGTGTCTTAAGAAGCTTAAGAAATTTAGGTTGGAGCTGATTCTAAGGATGGGTGATGATGATTGATACCCTCTGGTAAACCTACAAAAAACTATGGAAAATCACCATTTTTAATGGGAAAATCCACTATTTCTATGGTCATTTTCAATAGCTATGTTAAATTACCAGAGGGTAATTACTGGTTGGTGGTTGACCTACCCCTCTGAAAAATATGAAAGTCAATGGGAAGGATGGCATCCCATATATTATGGAAAAGAACAAATGTTCCAAACCACCAACCAGATTAAGAAAATTAAGATGAATTAAGCATCTACTGGCGGTACGTATTTGACATCTCTCACCCCCGAAAATTCAAACCTAATTGAAGCCCATCTGATCCCAGCCTGCGTCAAGGAGCAGCTCAAGTTTGTCCCTGTTCAGCCGGTTATGTTGATATCTCCAACCGTTCCGGTTGAAATTCCAACAGTCATCAATCACCTCAGCTCAGGATCCGTTTTTGGATTCGATAGGATCCGGCCGGGTCATATCGAATCCATTCCATGAATGAAAAAAAAACCTACAGAATGGAATCCATCCAAAAATCCATCCATTTTAAGGGTCCCCATTTTTCAGAGAAACTACATAAAAAAAAAAAAAACATCTCTCGAGACATCCAGATGATGTCCCAAGATTTTGACAGAACCGAATACGTTTCTCAGCCATTCAAAATAACCCGTTTTGACATCTCATGAAATAGTACCGGTAGTTGGTTGATAGGTTTTAAGGTTATCATCATCCCCAGTAAATTAGGTCGTACAAAATCTCTATAGTAAGCATTCAACCCCGGCGGAGTCTGCAAACATCGTCTCAAAAAAAAGTCCGTTCTTGAAATCCATTTACATCCAACATGTGTACTTGGTGGCTCATCCCACTTAGTAAATGGGTTATAACCCAAGTTATAAGTGTATTAACCCTGCTTATCCCATTTATAACTGGGGTTATAACCCACTTACTAAGTGGGATAAGCCACCAAGTAGTTTGTCTTTTAAAGTGCATATATGTGGAGAACCAACATGCATGGCAGAAAAAAAACAACTGAACCATCTAAATTGTTGGAATTACAGCGGTCCAACCATCTTCAAGCAACATTTTGGATCGACAACTCAACGGACATGTGGTAACTTTAATTTCAAACAACTGAGCCATGCAAAATACAACTCTCCAACCCATCCCATTACATTGGCTGGTTGACAAGTATCCCTATGAAATTGATTGAAACAATTCCAACTAAACTAGATAGGTCAATAAGCCCCTATGTCATATCCAAAGGACCATAGGAACCATAATCTATGGATCATTCTACTATACATGAAATGATTGATAGATAGATAGATAGATAGATAGATAGATAGATAGATAGATAGATAGATAGATAGATAGATATGATTGATTGATTGATTGATTGATAGATAGATAGATAGATAGATAGATATGATAGATATGATAGATATGATAGATATGATAGATATGATAGATATGATAGATATGATAGATATGATAGATAGGATAGATAGATAGATAGATAGATAGATAGATAGATAGATAGATAGATAGATAGATAGATAGATAGATAGATAGATAGATAGATAGATAGATAGATAGATAGATAGATAGATAGATAGATAGATAGATAGATAGATAGATAGATAGATAGATAGATAGATAGATAGATAGATAGATAGATAGATAGATAGATAGATAGATAGATAGATCAGATAGATCAGATAGATCAGATAGATCAGATAGATCAGATAGATAGATAGATAGATAGATAGATAGATAGATAGATAGATAGATAGATAGATAGATAGATAGATAGATAGATAGATAGATAGATAGATAAATAAGTATAACTATACATACACCCTCATATGTTGAAACCTGCATTTGGTCCTGAAATATATGTCTCTTTTAACCGATCCGCGGTTCAACCATGCAGTTTATTTAGGTCCCAGGACTACTTGGGCCGACATTTTGGGGGGACTGGGGATTGGCGACCACTGGAACCGGGGGGAGACACTGAAAGACTGAAAGAGTATCCAGATGAGCATCTCTAATCCACTTGTGCAAGTCTGTCGAAATCATGTCCTGCTATATGAATATATCCTTAATGCAAGTATCATCATGTATCTGTAACGTAAGCCTAAGTGAGCCAAAACGTAGGCCTAAGCGAGGTACGGACCATTTAAATTACCCTCTGGTAAATTAACATAGCGAAAATCAATGAAAATCAACACTATTCATAGATATCTAAATCCACTGAAAATGGACCATGTTCATCCATTTTCCATAGCCATGTGCCCAATTACCATGGTAAAAATCTGCCAACATCTCCAAAAAAAGGCCTGAATGAATCGCCCAGCAGCTAGTCTCCTGAGCCAATCAGGATGCATTTGTGCCAGGCGATTCACGTCGTTCACACGACTCACCGCCGTCGCGAAGGCCTTGAGACTTCGCGCCAAGGTGATCTGCTTCAAGGCCCTGGAGGAATTGGAAGGAGGCAATCGCGGTCGCTGTGCTTTCCTAAGGAGCGACCGTTGAAGAGCGACGACGTTTAGGTTGGGGAACATTGAAGGGAAGGGGTTTGGGTTGAGCTTGGACAATCTTTTGTGGGGAAACATGTGACGGAATTAGAGATGTTTCGGGCCGTTTCGGGCATCTTTCAGGGTGCTCAGGCGATTTTCATGGGGACCTTTCTGGGATTTCGGATAATTTCAGTAATTCGTGGTTCATTTGTGGTTTTCAACCCTCTGGTTTGCGATCCTAGGGATACCGTGGATACCTCATCATTGGTAAGTTACAAAATTATGTTTCGGAAGAGCTCCAAAATTCAAATCACCAAAAAAAACTGGTTAAGATGATAAACTGTTGCCCTACTGCTCCCACAAATTCAATGGAACATGTTTGGGCCATGCTGGCTGTCATAAACAAAATCACACATCTCTGGTTCAAACATAGCACCATGTTGGGACCATAAAATATGCTTCTTAGAATCCGTCCAATTTCTGGGGTACAAAATGCTACTTATTCCGTTTGATTTTTCCAGTCCTGGTGAAATCATACCGGGTTCTTCAAAAAAAACAGCCAACCAACTTGAAGTCTGGCGAGGAGAGTTAGACACCCCTTGACCCCAATTTCAATGTTGTGTGACAGCAGTGCTTCGCGGAGCCTTCAAAAAAAACAGCCATTCTTGCTCCGGCCATTGAGAAGCGATGGTTAGCAACATTGAGACAGGGGGTCCGGGGGCTTTCGGTGGATGTTGCAACTTTTGGTTGATGGCTGTTTTTTTTGAAGAACCCGGTATCACAAGTAATTATACATATAATACTAGTTATACAATATATTATATTTAATATATTATCAATATTATTAACATTATCATAATAATAATAAGTAGTAGTAGTAGTAGTAGTAGTTGTAGTAGTTGTAGTAGTTGTAGTAGTAGTTGTAGTAGTAGTTGTAGTAGTAGTAGTAGTATATAGTAGTAGTATATAGAAGTAGTATGTAGAAGTAGTAAGTAGTAGTAGTAAGTAGTAGTAAGTAGTAGTAAGTAGTAGTAAGTAGTAGTAAGTAGTAGTAAGTAGTAGTAAGTAGTAGTAAGTAGTAGTAAGTAGTAGTAAGTAGTAGTAAGTAGTAGTAAGTATTAGTAAGTAGTAGTAAGTAGTAGTAAGTATTAGTAAGTAGTAGTAAGTAGTAGTAAGTAGTAGTAAGTAGTAGTAAGTAGTAGTAAGTAGTAGTAAGTAGTAGGAAGTAGTAGTAAGTAGTAGTAAGTAGTAGTAAGTAGTAGTAAGTAGTAGTAAGTAGTAGTAAGTAGTAGTAAGTAGTAGTAAGTAGTAGTAAGTAGTAGTAAGTAGTAATAAGTAGTAGTAAGTAGTAGTAAGTAGTAGTAAGTAGTAGTAAGTAGTAGTAGTAGTAATAGTAGTAGTAGTAGTAGTAGAAGTAGTAGTAGTAGTAGTAGTCGTAGTAGTCGTGGTAGTAGTAGTAGTAGTAGTAGTAGTAGTAGCAGGAGTAGTAGTAGTAGTTGTTGTTGTAGTAGTAGTAGAAGAAGTAGTAGTAGTAGCAGTAGTAGTAGTAGTAGTACTATTAATGTACATATATATTATATATTATATGATAATATTATATATTATATATTATATATGATATATTATATATTATATATTATATATTATATATCATATATTATATCTTATAAATTATATATTATATATTAAATATTATATATTATATATTATAAATTATATAATAAATATTCTATATTATATATCGCATATTATATATTGTATGTTATATAGTGTATATTATTGATTATTACAATATATATATATAGATACACATATTGTTAAATTATATATCTAAATGTAATATAATATATATAATAAAATATATATATATATAATGTATATATCTACACAAAGTCACACATATATAAAGTTATATATATGACTTATCATAAATTACGGAACACACCAAAAAAAAAGAGAACATGTTTCAAAAAATCTGGCAAAGCAAATGTAAATTGTCATGACCTTCATGACCTTCATGGCCTTCGCGGCTTTGACCGCTTTCGCAGCTGGTCGTTTTGCCGCGGCCGCGGGACGTCGCCAGCCCCGTTTCGGGGCCATGGCTGGGGCCTTGGAAGATGCAGATCTGGAAGGTTTCTTCATCGCTGCCATGGCTGCCATGGCTGATTTCTGGAGCCAAAAACCGCGAAGAAACCCTGGGACCGGCATTTTTAGATGGGGGGAAAAACACGACCTGGTTACAGTAGGTGCAATAAACCGAAAAAGGTGCCTTTAACATGGCGTGAAACATGGCGATGTGTGGGTTTGGGCAGGGAACAAAGCCATCAGCCCAATAATAATTGATAATATACTACACCAAATAGAATTGGTATAACTCCAGTCCCTACATTCATTTCTGGTGTAATTCAATCCACAATATATGTATATGTTAGTGTGTCCCCATTTTGGCTGCTGAAATCAGAATATTGGGTTAGTGTTTCCCCAATCTCAGACGACCTTAAAATCAGCACTGGTTATATAAGTTATATACTTCAAATTGCTCCCAAAAACATTGCAAAACAAAGAACTTGTATCAAACTACTGATCCAGTGAGGAGTCAGTATGGATCAGTAGTTGATGTCGATTCATCCAGAAACCATCAACCAGCACTTCGATGGGACAACCAGCTCGCCAACTGAGTGGTTGAAAGTGGATTACTGGTTGGTGGTTGAGCCACACCTCTGAAAAATATGAAAGTCAGTAGTCAGTTAGGAATATTATTCCCAACTGAATGGAAAAATAAAATTCATGTTCCTAGATGTTCATCCACCGTTCAAGGTACAGGGGAGTTGCAGCAGCATTTCTTCAGCATTTTTCAAGGATTCATCCAGCAGTTTCCAACATTAGTCTGATAGTCTTTTGCCATGGTTAAGCCACCATCAAGTCATCATTTTGTCAAGAATCTAGGGCATACTATACATAATATATATATAATGTATATCCATACATGCATATATATATATATATATGTGCATATACATAAATATATGTATGTATCTGTATAATTATATATATACAATATTCAGGCTCACATTATAATTCTACCATGATTTCCACCGTAAACCCCCAACAGTTATTGGAGGTTTCTACGGAAACCACACCAGTCATGGGTTCACCTTGAACTCGTTCTGCTGTTTGATGAGCTCAGACTTCTTCTTTGCCAAATCGGGCCTGCGTTGCCCCCAGGTCTTCCCACCGCGGAAGCTGAACAACTACGAGGCAGATAGAAATTCCAAGGCATAAACACATTCCAGTAAATTAATATAAACCCTGGCAAATAATTAGGGGTTGGAAGATGTTGGAAGATTATTTTCTACTATATAATATGAGATTATTTTCAGGGTCTATGTTAATTTACCAGAGGCTATATGGGATGATCAAATAACTAATATTATAATTTTAGAAGATATTAAATGTTGAATATTATATTCCGCAGGTCCGAAAAAGATATAGAAAAGTGAATCTTCGCTAATTACATGGGAGTTTACTTGGCAACCTTTTCGGGATGATTCTATGTAGAACATCCTGGAAAAAAAGGTACCCTCTGGTAAACATACACAAAACTATGGAAAATGACCATTTTTAGTGGGTAAATCAACGAACTTTCAATGGCCATGTTCAATAGCTATGTTAGTCATTACCACAGGGTATAATCCTTCCTGAAGAATTGGACTTGAGCCAGGACAAATTAGGATCTAACAATATCTAACCTACTCCATGAAAATTGGATTTGGCCATCGAAAGCCGGGATGTAACCAATGAATGATGAATCTGGACTTGTCAGAACCTACGATGATCCAAAAATGACCCCTTTGGGGCATATCCCATTTTCAGACAAACCCATAGAATAGGCTTGGAAACATGTTTCAGGGAGTGTATGGGATGGTTCAAAGCTATCATGATTGAAACTGCCAACAAAAATCCAGTGCTTGATCATCATGTTCCTATCAAATGGCCATGACTGGGAGGATAGCCCATTTCCAGACGCACCCAACGTGGTTTGCTGGGTCTTACCCTCTGGTAAACAAACAGTTTGCTATTGAACATGGCCATTTAGTTCGTTGATTTACCCATTAAAAATGGTGATTTTCCATTGTTATGTTAGTTTACCAGAGGGTACAAACATCAAAGACCCAGCAAAGTAAAGTGGCAAAGATCTGAGTGATTTGAAAGCCTCCTCCAAAGCACAGCGGCTGGTGCTTTAGTGTGGCAACAATGGCTCCGACTCCGACCCATGCTCCCAGGCGTCTAAGAAAAGGGGCATACATATAATATCCATTGATGAATACACAAACACAAACACAACCACATATATATATATATATATATGGAGGTTTCCTAAAATGGGGGTACCCCTAAATCATCCATTCTAATAGGACTTTCCATTATAAACCATCCATTTGGGGATATCACCATTAATGGACACCGCCATGTAGATATATATATATAATACATTATAATACATTATATAATATACACCTATAACAACAAAAAAAACAGCAAAGCGCACTCCATCCTCAGATCACATCGGACCTTTCTAACTTCACCACCAGGAAGAGCAACTGATCCTCCAAACCTGAGCAGTTCATCGGGATCACTGCCGCCTTACATAGCTGCCGTTGTTCATCGATCAATGGGCCATACCATCCCAGATGCTCCATGTATGGTATATTTACCTACAAAACTGGGTGATTTTAAGGGCAAATGTTGGTAAATATTCCATACATGGAGCATATGGGCATAGCAAACTCTTGGTTTAGAGGGTAACCACTCAGTCACTTCGATTTGTCCCAACGAAAACCAAGATCTTCACTTCATCGATTCCCTGAGTAGTGGTTTTTCCAAAAAGAGGCCAACAAAAATCATCAGCATATCTAGGCCAATCCAGGCCAATGATAATGGCAAAACCCTTTGGAGGAAACATCAAACATTGCTGACAACGGAAACTCCACCAGGAATGGTTTTCGTTTTTCCATGGATTTTCCCAGAAATCTCCATAGTGTAAACATTGAAAACGGGGATGCGATGTTTGACCTGTTTTTTCGTGTTTGTTGATGGTTATAGTAAGCCATATAGCAGAACAGTATCACGTGTTTCCAGGATGGTATAGATGAACGAACAGTGTTCCTGCTATTTTCCAGCTTCACAACTTTTCGGCATCATGGGGGACACTACTTGGTGGTTCATCCCAATAAGTACGTTATTTGAGCCTGTTTTAAGTGGACATTGCCCCTACTTAGCCTATTTTTTTTTCCAGGCTTATTATACCTACTTACGATTCGTGGGATGAACCACCACATATTCATAAACCCTAAGATCATTGGGGGTATCGCCCAGAGAAGCACTAGCATGTGTCATCAAACATGGCTTGACAATCCACCATGGAAGAGTTTCCTAGCTAGAAACCTCCCGTTTTTTATGGGGCATGTTCCAGCCACCTTTGATTCCCAGAGGATAAATCAAGCATGTGGCATGCCTGGCATGCTGAGCCAGGCTTGCATAGCAGGTCTACTTGAAGCTTAGGCTCAGCAGGCCACACCTTTCATGCCTTCATGTTGAAAGAGCATAAACAAGAACATCAAGAACATGCATGCCTTGATTGGGAATTGTCCTGCCAAATTACCCTCCAAGAACATGTTGCACACAGACGTGGGTTGCACCTTCACGTTTTGTTCTCACATCCAGCTTAGCTAACCAACAGGTCATGTCATGTTTCTAAAGCTCCCAACCCTCATAGTTTCGCAGGTTGCAAGTTACCTGCATGATAGGCAGGGCGTATCCCCATGGGTTTACATGGGTTTACCACCGACCATGCAGCGGCTGCTGAAACCCATCAAGAAACCGTCTTCAGTGACTGTGAAGTTGATGATGGTGCATTCGGCCTGCCAAAGTTCCGTGCCGGAAGCAACTTCGAAACTTCTCTGGCAATCATGCAGGGTTCACGGCCAAGAGGGATTACCCTCCAGTAAACTAACATAACTATGGAAAATGGCCCATTTATAGATTATTTTCCCATTAAAAATTGCCATTTTCAATAGCTATGTTAGATTACCAGATTATGAGAGGGTAAACATGATTGAAGAATCACAAATTGCGATTTAACCATCAGATATGGGGATTTGGGCGGTCACTAATCTGGCTGTCGAAAAAGGTATACAACTTAGCTATAGGCTATGGGGAATGTTCCGTCTGAATTGTTTGTTCATCTGTGGGGGAAGCAATTTCTTCGAGAAGCAGATCCTGGAACAGCAGCTGCTCAGCAGCAATATGTTTTTGTGATTTATACTTTGCTTATTTTTGGCATATACTTAACGGAACATCTATATCTTCTCTTGGAACAACACGTCTGCCATCATCTGATCATGTCCGAAATCAAGGGGCCAAGTCATGTCTGTCCAAAAGAGTTGAAGTTATCAATTCTATTCATTGGATCATAGTATTTTATAGCATAATATTTGGACATGATGTCATAATACTGTTTTAGAGTTATCATTCTGTACCATGACATAGAGTTATCATTCTGTATGTCATAATATGTTATAGCATCCCAGTTGTAGAGGTATACCGTGGTATACCAGTATATACCCCAATTTTGTCAATGAAAAATCATGTGTTACAGCATGTGCCATTGTACACGCAGTTCTTATCCGTCATGCCACATGGCCAAATGGTGAAAGCCAGCATGCCACATGGATGTCAAAAGGTCATGTTCAATCAAAAAAACTGGTGAAAAGGCACCAATTTCAGGAAACAAGGACCGGGAAAAAATGTTGCTTTCCCTTTCA
Source organism: Cladocopium goreaui (assembly GCA_947184155.2). Taxonomy (NCBI): domain Eukaryota; class Dinophyceae; order Suessiales; family Symbiodiniaceae; genus Cladocopium; species Cladocopium goreaui. The sequence continues at coordinate 176,092 of CAMXCT020000224.1, read as the reverse complement.
GCTGGAATACTATTATAAGTCTATCTAAACTCTTCTCGCAAATTTGTTGTGGACTATCTGATTTGGAGTTCCATTTTTTCAAACATGCCAGTCGAATATGCACCAGATTGCAAAGGTTGAGCAACCTCAACCAAGAGAGCCACCGATGTTATTTGTGTATTCATTTGATTTCTTTTTTTGCACATTCATTCATCAACATGGTTTTCCACGTTCATCAATGACCAACACTAGCAAACCAAACAAAAATGTCACTCTCACATTTTTCATCTGGTTTATTTTTGTTTTTTCCCACCCAAACAATGACTGTTTCCTACAAGGAGAAGCGCAGTAACTTTCACACCATCGCTGTCGCTTTCCCAGGAAGAAACGACGTATACATCGATCGCCTCCGTAGGACATTAACCGGGTTAACCCATAGAACAAATTCGAACCTTTTTTTTTTTTCGAAAGCCTTTTTTCCTAGTATACCCATGCATATATATATATATATGATTATGTATATAATTCTATATATATATATATGATTATGTATATATATATATATATCACTTGCTTAGATTTGGTGGCTAGCCTTCAATAAGAAAGTCTTCGTTCTCGCCTGGATCTCCGGTGGATAGTGAGGATTGGACAACTTCGTCTGCATGAAGAGCTTGAAGCTGTTCTGACGCAGCTCAAGGATGAGGCGCTCATGGGGTACCACTCCACTTAGTGGGGCTGTAAACGTTTACAAAATCGCTAAAGTGGGTGGACATCACTTCAGTAGCTATGCTTCATGATGCTTATAACACATCTAATAACAACTATAGAGACTATATACCCTCTGGTAATTTAACATAGCTATTGAAAATTGCAATGTATAGTTGATTTAGCCATTAAACATGGTGATTTTCCATAGTTATGTAAACGTTTACCAGAGGGTAGTTGATGAGATTTATAAACCAACAAACATCACGGTGGGGCTGCACATTGCATTAGTGAAACTGCAGTGAAGCTACGAGAGGTAACCTTGCACACGTATCCTGGAAGCCACGAAGAAGTGCAAATGTTCTATCATTTACAACGGTCCTTCGATATGTTTATATCATAACCCCCTTCATGAAGTAGTTCGATACATATATCTGGGTCAATTATAGTATTTCACTAACCTGAATGGTTCGGCCATTTGGGGATGATTTCCCTTACTAACCATCATTCCCAGGGTTCGGGAGAACAGTGAGGTCGTGATTAAATTTACCCATATATATATATGTATATCCAGACATATCCACAACCCCATGTTGAACGGATTTCGCAACCACCACCTTTCACTCGCGAAAAACAAGCCGCAACCCGGCTCGCCCCGCGTCACCAGCGTCACCAGCGTCAACCGTCAGGATTGGCCAAGGAGCATTCAGGACGATCTCCTTGTCTCCGAGCTTCACCACGCGCTTGTTGCCGCGCTTGATGGTATTCCGCGAGACCACCGGCATGATCACGGCATCGATACCTGGGATCAAATGGCCACATGGAAAGATGATGGATCTAGGCATTTCTAAGAGGTAAACCATGCTATAAATGCTGGATTGTCCCATGGCTATGTTAAATAACCAGATGGTAAGTAGCAATCCTCCAGAATTTCTTGTTTCGATCAAGTACCATAAATCCTAAAGAGAATTTGTATCAAGTCGAAACCAAGAAATATCTGAGGGAATATAGTAATAAACCTCCAATTTGGGCGGGTTGATACCTATTCTGGTCAAATCATTTTGATTACTGCAGTCAATTGGGTAGAAAAAGAAAATAGTTCAGTTCAATGGCCGTTTCAGGAATTGGAGGGACCTACCATATATCTAATATATAAGGTCTATGTAAGGGCTATGTAAGGTATACCCCCAAAATATGGTCTTATATTGTACAGTACCTCCAGTTTAGATACAAGGGTTGAACAAAACAAATGAAAACAGCAACCACCAACCAAACATGGAAGTGATGTTTGCCTAGATCATGGTACGAATAAATTCCGAGCTATGGATCAAATGTCAACCTGTACTGAAAACATGAACATAGCTGGTACCCGGTAATCGACATGAGAATGGGAAATAAAAAAAAAAAAACATTTATAGCTGTCTCCCATTATCCCACTATCCCATTATCTATAGTCTCTATATAGAATATCCCATTAACCCACTATCTATAGCAAAAGGTTATAGATGATTCTCCCATCCCATTGAATCCTCCATTTCTGTTACCAAATGCCCACCTGTATCTGCACGCCCAAAACTTGGTACACGTATATTTAAACCCAAAGCCCGGCTTCACAATGAAAAAGAAGCATCCGTATTTCACAAAAGTTCAATTTCAATTTATATATATATATGCATTGTACATGTAAAATGTGGTGTATATTACAAACATTCTATATCATAATGTTGATTCATAGAAGTGTGTATGCTCATCATATATGATTATATAGCAATAATGATAATTAATAACAATAAATAATTTTATATATAAATTATAATTAAAACCCATAGGATCCATGTATGCTATATATGGTAACATTTACCATCAATATACCCTCAATGTTAGCATATATACAAGCACCATGGATCCTATGGGTAATATATATATATATAACTATTGTTCTTTTAAAAATATTTTAAGATTTTATAGAGCATGAGTCTTCTTCGCCCACGTAAAACGCGCGCGCTAGCGCGCGCCTTCGCCCATATTTTCGATCAGCACGGGCTTTCCCTGATCCAAAGACATCTCGAAGGTGGACAACATCCTCGAGTCACCGTGCGGATTTCATAGTGCCACAATAGCTGGATGAGTTTTGTTAAGGAAAATCCGATTGAAATGGATGATACATGAAATTGGGTACATTTATGGAAATCCCCGTATTTCATCATATTTCATGGGAGATAATCCTAACTTAGCTAGCACAAATTGAGACTTAACCATCAAACATATTCAAAAAGTGGTGGTAATGAAAAAAATACAGTAGTGAGGATAATGTGTTCATCCCAAGTTGGTTAGCTGATGTAAGTTTGTGCACAAGTTTAACATCAGAACTTAGTTGTTACATAATTCCAAGAACTAGCTTCAGATTATGATAGACATGTCTCAATATCGAAATAGTTGGACTGGGGATAACATCAAGCAGCACAGATAAAACACACAGTTCACCACTTTGCAGGACCAACGGAGCAGCAATTTTAAAGGAAATTTCATCAGCCTGAATGATGAATAATAGATGAAGTGGGTTTAAGTGGGTTTAAGTCCCAAACTTGAGGATTTACTCAAACTTATAGCATCTTATAGCCATGTCAAGAGGTACTGTACCCCGAACTTTCAGGCAAGCCCATAACATGGAGAGCAACTGTAGAACGGATCGCATTATCATCTACAACCTATGAAAGAAAACACAAGATACAACCACTGAGTCTATGGGCCATAGTGACAATCATCCGCGTTACTGACACAAAGTGAAATGTATGCGCCACTGGCGCGACCTTTGGATTCGGAAGGCCATATCTGGCCCATGTTTTCGATGTTGGATGCCGGAAATCTCAGAGACAATGTCATGTTGTTTCTCTGTTTGCCCATTGACCTCCTGAGAATTCTTCAAACAAAAAAGAAACAAGGGCTGGGTAGTCTTCTACAATAACCCACACATAACATACCCAAACGCTATGTCCGCTATGTTGGTATCCCACTACCACAGCCCCACACCAAGTCGACATCATCGACCATTCCATGGCCACACCGAGTAGCTTGGAATGGCCCATGCGTGTGACCTGCAAGCCGTTGTCCGACTCGCGATTCTTGATCCACACCTGATGCCGTCGACAAGAGGTTGGAGCGGGACCGCCGCAACATCCACAACAACAACATGATGTTAATATATGTTAATACTACCGATAGTAGGAACAAAATAAAACTTAGTGATGTACTAAATACAACACACCGCATATGTAGTAATGGTAATAGCAAGAATGGACAAACATATCAACATCATCATCATCATCATCATCATCATCGTCATCATCATCATCATCATCATCATTATTATTATTATTACTGCACTATCAGTGTAAATCAACATCAACAATTATCATAATAACATGTGTATACTCATTATTGTAATAACAATTATGAATCAGTATCAACATCATACCAATATTATGTTCATGTTCATTCATTTTCCATATCATATCATTAAAATCAATAATTAGTATATAATTACATAATGACAACAATAAAGTGATATTCATTGTAGCAACTATATACTATTGATAGTAACTATGATTAATCAGCATCATCAACATTGTTAATAAGAACCATCACTCTCACCATGAACCATCAACATCATCAACATCTGCAGGCCAGCACTGCCAAGTTGCAATACCCTGAAGCTGTGGATCGATGATCAAGCCTGAGGCTCCACGGAACCCCAATGAACAAAAAAAAACACCCACAAAAACGGGGACAAAAAGCCAAGAGAAAAACACAGGGTTAGTTATACATCATCTGGTTGGTGGTTGACCTACCCCTCTGAAAAATATGAGTTCATCAGTTGGGATGATGACATTCCCATATATGGAAAAAAATGTTCCAAACCCCCAACCAGTAATTAAGCATAAAGTGGGTGGAATAGGAATCTGACCTACAAAACCTACCAAACTTACTTTACCCTATGGGCCCTATGGGCATATCTGAAGTTAACACCAACAAAAACATGGGACATTCAAACTGAAAATCAGCAACAGGACTTCCAGCTGCCCATCGCATGTGCAAAAGTCGGGTATGGCATGACAAGACCCAGGAATCGAGTGCGGATTCCCGGAGAAAGTGTTGATTGTTTGCTGACAGAATCTACGTATTCTTTTTGGATGATACATTCAGAGCCATTCTGATTCACATTTTGGTATACTCCCTAGATGCTGACTTGGAAAACCTGATTCTCATCCCTGCCCCCATTCATTCCTGAAATCTCTGGAAAAACCACCTGTAATGATGGTTGATGGTTGGCTGAACCAACCATGTTTCACTGCATTTGGGGCACCTTGCCCCAAATGGGGATCTTTGCAGGTATGGCCATTTACCAGTTATAACTGGTTATTTCTATGGGATTATACATTCATATACATTCTATAAATGGGCTTATAAGTACTTATAACTAATAAATGGCCATTAATCATCATTAATCATCATTAACCATCATTAACCATTAATAACCATTAATAACCATGAATAACCACCAACCAGTATCTGTATCTACTGGTGGAGACCTTCAGACAACTCACCATTCACATCGCCCAAGACACTCCAGCGCTGCGAGTTGCAGAGAATCGCGCCGTTCTCGCAACTCACACGGTCCGATGGCAAGCCCTGTCCTGCCGTCGTTCCAGGGGCCAGGGACCTTTTCAGAGACCATACTCTCTGGTAAACTAACATAGCTATTGAAAATGGCCATTTATAGTGGATTTTCCCATTAAAAATTGTGATTTTCCATAGCTATGTTAGTTTACCAGAGGGTACTCCCCTTAAGTTCATCGTGGTCGGAAACAAAATACCCTTATGTTTGATTTCGAAGTTGTATAGTCTAGTTTCCTTTGGGACTTAACCAATCAACATACATCATAAAAGAATCAGAACAAATCATAAATCAATAGAAATCATGTTCATATAACATCATCAAACATCATTCACACTAAAAAGTGTTAAAAACATCTGAAAATCATGTGTCAAATCATGAAGAACACCATCAAACACCACCATCCTGCCCAGGCTGCCATCTCCGCATCAGTGGCCAGCACTGCCAAGGGATCAGGTTTGGGGCCTGCCCAGAAAAATGCGGAAACAACGTGGTGCTGGAAAACCATGAACCATGGAAAAAGCTGCTGAAAACTAAGCATGGTTCATGGAAAACCATGGAAAAACCATGGAAAAACCATGGAAAACCATGTTTCATGGAAAACTAATGGCACCTGAAACTTCCTGAAACATGCTGGAAATCATCGTGATTTAAGCATCAACCTGGTTGATTGTTTTTCACATGTTTTTTTTCGTGTCGAAGATGCTGCAAACATCAGGGTTTTATCGTTCCAACCATCAACATTGTTTTGGTCTCAGCATCATACATGAACAAACAAATGGGTTCAGGGAAATGTCTGCGCTTGAAACACTAATCATATAGGGCTTTTCCGGTGTTCCCTGCAACCGATTCTGGGCTTTTTATGGAAACACACACATATGCTTTACTATATGAGGCTACCAGTCGATAGGTAAATTCATACACAGATCTGGCTAGTGTATATATATATAAGAAACACACATCATGGATACCCTCTGGTAAACTAACATAGCTATTGAAAATGGCCATAGAAATAGTTCCCATGAACAATGGTGATTTTCCATAGTTTTTTGTATGGTTACCAGAGGGTATACAGTATCTATTTTTGGTGGGACTTCTAGGCCAGCATCCAGTTCTTCATGTTACGCTGGCACCCGATTGGATGATCCTACAGGCAGCAACTTTCCGTAAACAATCTATGGTCCATGGTGTTTTTGATTTCTTGGAAATTATAGAATTTATATGAATTTATGGGATTTGATGGGGTTTATTACTGGACCAAAAATGGGATTTTAACTGAGATTTTGATGAGTTGCCCTGGAGTAAACTAACATCTGTTGTGGAAAACCAATGGGTTTCAAACCGAAACCAGACAATGATCTACAAGAAAATGATGGATTTTGAACATCTAAATGTTTCCAGACTGTCGGGTAACATTGTCATTCTATGCCGGTAAAATGTCAGCATTCCCTTCTGAAAGATTCTGCGCCCTTTCTGCAGGATCGGCAAGAAGCGCACCTAGTGGCACGCCCTTCTTCGTCAGATACTGCACGAAGGCATCTACCGTGTCTTCGCGATACCTCGACCACTCGAATATGAATCTGGGGTGTTGCACAAGGTGAGGACCAAACTTGAAACTTGATGTTTGTTGGTCTATACACTCCATTGTTAGTATAGTGATATGTATAGATATGTATGGCCCATAAACCATCATAAATATATATATATATCATAAACCCAACTGTTAACCAAGTTATCTTCAAATTTTAGCAGGGGGTCTCACCTTCTGGATCGGTTAATGCTGAGCCCGCCATCCCTTCCAAAAGTTGGCTTCTCTGAACATAGGCTACTCCTAAAATTGGGTGCTTTATCATCATGTCCACCCTCTGGTAAACTAACATAACGATGGAAAGATCCACCATTTTCAATGGGTAAATCCACTATTTCTATGGCCATTTTCAATAGCTATGTTAGTTTACCAGAGGGTATTTCCCTATTATCTATTGAATTGCATGAAATTGTTATCCCATTCTCAGACAGACCGGCATACCAAAATGTGTGAAACCATCAACCAGCACTGCTCAGCACTGGGCTTTCCGTGGCCTTGATTAACGCGATCCGTAAGATCCGTCCAGTGTCACTGCAGGTATATTGATTTGACGATGACTATGAACCCTGAACCATTCTGAATCTGTCTAATGTCTAAAACCGCTTCTAAATATCTGTAACATCAAAGCAAACCTGGAGGGTTCAAGTGGGTGTCTGATTCCGTCTGCTCTTGGGTTCAATGTGTTAAACAAATGAAGGCTTATCAAGGATTATATGACTTTAAGTGGAGTGGCCAACCATATCCAACCAGAACCCACTCAACCAGAGAGTTTTGATTTTTCACGCTTAAAATCCTATGATTCACTATGTCTGATGTTTATATAAACCATCCATGTTTTCACCATGTTTCATGCTTCAATTGCCATGTCTCACAACTTTTCCTGCTGAACATCACCATTTTGCTGGCTTCATCACCATTCAATCACCACTCAATCACCACGAATTTCCAAAATTGAATTTCCCATTAAATCGCTATTAAAACTCCATTAAACTCCCCTGAATCACCACTAAAACGCCATTAAATCAGCTTTAAATCATTAAATCACCATGAAAAATCACCATTTTGGTGGCTTAATCACCATGAAAAATCACCATTCTTGGCTTCCCGTGGTCACCATCCGCCCCCATCCCTCCACATCCGCGGTTTAGCGACTGACGGGTGAAGACGCCTACGTAGGAGGCGTAGGAGCAGGCGACCAAGGTGTCCCCCGGAATGAAGACCAACTCCTTTCGCGGCCGGGCGCCCCGTTAATAAACACGAAGGATGGGCGGAGAAGCCAGGTCCTTGTAACGGAACGGTTGGCGATGTTGGAAGTATGGCTTAGTGTGGTTGAACTGTGGTTGAACTGTGAGTTTAACTGTGGTTTGTGGAGAATGTGCTAGATAAATCTAGGGTTAGATGATTAGCTGGGTATAAATGGTATATATATAAACCTGGTAGATAGTTTGTTATCCAGCAAAATTGGGAACGAGTTTTTTATCCTGCAAATAAAAAGGATTGAAACCTGAATTTACCAGCACTTTATCGTACAATTAAGTGAAGTGACATAGTCTATATCTGCATTTCTCTCACCACCAAAGACCTGGACCCCGTGTTGGAATGGCTTGACCGCGTCAACAGGTCAACGCTTTTACCCTCTGGTAAACATACAAAAAACTATTGAACATGGCCATAGAAAGTTCGTGGATTTACCCAGCTAGAAAGTTCGTGGATTTACCCAGCTAGAAAATGGTGGATCTTTCCATAGTTACCTTAGTTTACCAGGCCGGGTAGTTTTTAGGTCGATGTACCTTGCCCTCCGGTCACTTGTTACTAGCGCCGGCCATGGGGCTTCCGCCATGGACCCAACTCGGCCATTGGTGGTCGGTCCTGCCCAGCATTCTCCACCGTCTGCTCCCAAATGACTCCGTTGGCTGCCAGAGCACCCACCAAACCTCATCTGGTTGGTGGTGCAATAACAATCTTGAAGAATAGGTGGTGCAATAACCATCTTGAAAAATATGAAAGTCAATGGGAAAGATGACATCCCATATATTATGGAACATAAAAAATGTTTGAAACCACCAACCAGTCATAGCCGTCATAGCCGTCATAGCCGTCATAGCCGTCATAGCCGTCATGGCGACTTGGCTGGTTCAGACGTCTCGTTTGTCAATAACAAATGAGTCAAATGATTGTCAAATGAGTCATTAACAATCATCTCAGATAAGGATGGAAGTGAAAGTAAGTGCAACAGAGTGAAACCACATCAACCACTTTTAACCAGTCACTAGACTATTCAGTTGCGAAACACCAATCATTCTCCAAACATCCTATGTGCTCCTGTTCCAAAATTTTCCAGGTCACTCTCTGTCAACACCAAACCATTCCAACCCTAAGTGTATAACCACCGTTCTCCCCATCAAACAAAAACCTATTTCTGGCTAGTTATGTCCAAATTTTCACGGAATTCTGATGAAATCACCATTGGATGTTCCATGCCCCAAAGCCCCAGTTGTGGATGTGACTGAAAATGAGGTACCCTCTGGTAAACATACAAACAAATATGGAAAATCACCATGTTTAATGGGTAAATCAACCATAGCTATGTTAAATTACTATGTTAAATAGCTATGTTAAATTACCAGAGGGTATACCCACCAAATGCAAATGGCATTCCTATGCATTGAGCATGATGATTCGTCGGTCAAGAAAAAAGAGACACCTATTTTCAGATACATCACCACTAAATCACCAAAAATTCCCATTAAATTTGTCCATTAAATCACAAGTAAAGCCCCAAGTGACGCTGTGCCATGTTCAGCTTGTTCTGACACTTCTCGGCATCTGCCATCAGCGCACTTTTCTCGGCCATCGCCTTGTCAAACTCCTTCATCCTGGAAGGCGGCCATGTTTTTGAAGATGTCAAACACCAAAGAGTGGAGATCTTAAAGGGATTAAACATGATGATTCTATAACCATCCTGGGATCGTTTTTCTGTATTTTTTCTGATGTTGTTGAACAATTCCCATTAACACCCCATTGAATTCCCAGTAAAATTCTGGCTAAATCTTCATTAAAGTCCATCAACACCCATCAAACACCCATTAAAACCCATCAAAATCACCATCCAAAATCCCATGTCAAAGATACATATCTCCCCTTCCCTGAAGAAATCCCAGAAACGACAAGGCACTTTCACTCACTCCATGAACTATCCCCTGAAATCCTTACTGGTGCTTAGTAGGGAATGAGGGAATGATCCACTGGCTAACTATCAATAATCATCCCAGCAACCCCAGCAACCCATCCATTCCCTACGTTTAGCACCAGTAAGTACCCTCTGGTAAACAAACAGTTTGCTACTGAAAATGGCCCAGTCGAAATAGTGAGTTTTCCCATGAAACATGGTGGATCGTTCCATCGTTTTTCGTATGTTTACCAGGCCGGAAAAAAAAAACACGAAACACTCCATTTAGGATCCATGGTGCTGGAAAATTTACCTACATTGACCCCATGTATGTAATTTTCCAAATAATCCTAATGTAGGTATAAATATTATATAAATATTCCATACAGTAGGTATAAATATTCCAGCACCATGGATCCTATAGGGACTTGAAAAACTGCCGAAAAGATTCAACGCTGCCAGGTTCGTTTCCAAGGTTTGCACCAGTTCCTTGACCTCTGCCAGCTTCGTGTTGGCCGCGTTCAACGTGTCCGTGGCCTCGCGCAGGGCGTTGCGCTTCGGCTCCACCTGCACCACCACGTCGTAGTACATGATGATGTTGATGATCCAGACCTGGAATCGGAAATTTACAGGATTTTTTGGGAAAGATATAGGGAAATGTAGGGATTTCTATGGAAACACATATGGATTTATAGGAAATTGTAGGGATTTAGAGGAACATATATATAATTAATTATATTTATATATAATTATATATATAGGGATATACTAAATTAATCATATTGATGATCCAGACCTGCGACGAGCTGAGGAGCTGAGGAGCTGAGGAGCTGAGGAGCTGAGATGGGGAACAAAAACATATCAGAAAAGTGGAGCTGAGTGATTGTTTTTCCTAGGTTTCGATCACATGTGTGTCATGTTTTTTTGATGGATTTGTTTTTTACATTTTTGGGAGTAGATGGGTTTACTTGTACCATCTATTCCAGTAAAAGATACATCTCTTATGGTGGGGGAATCGGACAACCACCTTTAATATGAGTCCCAAGCCGAAGAATGGGGATGGAATACCAGAGGGATCCAAGGATATTTTGGGCACCAAGTTGGTATAGCATGCAGTGATCTAAACTTGCAATTCTCATTCACATCCAGTCACATTCGACTTTTTTTCAACAGTGATGATCTCCCCCCAAGCCACAGTGATTATCTAAATAATGGGGGTAGCCATGGCACAGCGTGGTTTCTTCAATCTCCAGGTCTACGAATCCCATGTCACACTGCTTCGTTGAGTGTGCAGAGACTACTGTACCAACCATTGATAACCATTGTTTAGCAATTTATCCATCAAAATAACCACACATGATCCTAAAAACACATTAAAATTCACTACGGTGTACCAAAAACATCCAAAAACTATGAGACAATCTTGAATGTTCATGTTTTTGTGGTTCCCTGCAAATACTACCATACAGTGCTCTCCACGAAGAAATCTATGTCCACTGTTCCTGCCGCGGCAAGTTGCGCAAAGGCCCGCGGCAGCTGAGGACTTTTTGGACATGCCCTCCTTGCCTTGGCGCGTCGAAAAAAATTGTGGATCGGAGCCAGGAATCTGCGAAGGGGTTACAAGCCATACACCTCGTAAAGATTCCACTTGTGGGCTCCAAAATGATTATGAATATCTATGAACCGTATATGAAGTGAGATTCACATCCAAGTAATGGTTTTTCTGTGTTCCCGCTGATTTTTTTCACAAGATGCTCAGTAGCTATCCCACATCCGCCAAAAAAGTGCGGTACTCATGATGGATCCTCACTTCAGTTGGATAGAGATCGAATCCTTCGGAATCCTTCTCCCAGCTTGCGGCAGGACAAAGCTTGGGAAATCTTGTACAATTTGGTTCTCCAAGACAAAACAACCTGAAGCCCACAACAACTTCATTCAAAGAAAAAAAAACAACACAAAACAAGTAACAATTGTATTCCTTTTGCTTCACTGCTGTCTTTAAGCCAGAATATCATATATATATATATATACGTATATATATATATATGTAGTATATATAATATACATGTATATTATACATATTTTTGGATATCCAGATCCTCCAGGATTAAAAAAAACAAAACACGGTTCAACGGTTCCTTCTCAACCAAGACACTGAACTCATCGCCCATGTTGGTCTGGATCTTTCGTGCCTTCTCCACATTTTGCTGTGGCACCTTTCCGTCGTCGATGTAGCTCTTGAAGCCTCGCATAATAAGAGAAGCTGAATAAAAATAGTGCCTAACAATAGAGGTATCAGTACCTCACAGTTGATCTTGCTTTTCAATCATTTAATGGTTTGTAATAATGCCCCAATAGTTTATTTTCATAGTGATTGGTTAAATTAACCATCAACAATGGGAACAAACAACCACCAAAAATTCCTATGTCATCCGGGTAGATGTTTGTCCCTGGCATCTCAGCATTTAATGTTAGCCAGTGATTTTTGTTGGATACACTTCAGTTATTACTGACTACCCTCTGGTAATTTAACAGTTTGCTATTGAAAATGGCCATTTATGATGGATTTACCCATAAAAAATGGTGATTTTCCATGGCTATGTTAGTTTACCGGAGGGTACATCATTCGGATGCACCCAAATCATCCCAAGTCAAAACAAGTAATTCAGTTGAAGCCTTGCACTTCAAAGTGCAGATAGATTTTAGATAAAACTGTAAACACATGGTGAGAAATACTGATGTTCTCCCGTTTAAACGGGATCCGTTTGATTTAAAATTGCAGCATTGACTGGTTCAAACCGGTGCGCTTGGGAAGTCTGGTCTTTTTTGACTTCCAACTTTCTGTTTTTCCAGCAGAGTGTCTCATAATTAAACCACCCGGGGGACCCAGGGGGACCCATTAATCTGGAGTTGACCTTACCAATTCATCGCCCAGGGATCACCTCCCTCCCAGCGCAGGCATCACCGGGCGGCCCTTCAAGTTCTGCAGGAACTTCTCTGGATTGTTCATCATCTTCTGTGCACCCTTCCAGGTGGGATCCTGCCCCCGTTTTGAGCGGACATGATTGACGTGATAATGAGTGGAATACCCTGCATGTTTTCGCTGCTTTGTCGATGTTCCCATGTTATGGTTAAAAAAAAAAAACATGTAAAAAATAAGCAATCAAACAAACAAGACCAAGTTTAAGCAAGTTGAAACCAGTTTGAGGTCGCAAAAGTGTATGAGCACTGAATTGTCTACGACCACATCAATAATATGCTTGGTCCCTCAGGGAAGAACGAGATCTACAAATTGCCGGTGGTTCTTGAGATCCGCTTTAGTAGTGACCAAACATCATTTGGCTGTCCAAAAGTGCAGGACCTTGATGAACCATCAGATCATATCAGATCTATTGACATCTCACATCTGAAGGGCAGCTGGTCATTGTTGGATATTGTTGGTCGTTTCTATTCCCACATCTGAGTGGTTTTTTGCATCCCATTTTTGGAGACATTTCAGCGAGGAAACTATCGATTGTGACACTCAATTCCGAGCTCCGCGGAGCTCGCCCAGGAGCCCATGGATTACCCTCTGGTAATTCAACAGTTTGCTATTGAAAATGGCCATTTATAGTTGATTTTCCCATTAAAAAATGGTGATTTTCCATAGTTATGTAAACGTTTACCAGAGGGTATGTTAAAAAAGCTCCTTGACGAAGCCCTTCTTGTCAAGCTCGATGTTCTCATCGTAGCCAGCCTGATGCCATGCCCGTTGGAACATAAAGGAACATGATGATTACGTCAACGTCAAGGACTTGGGGGTACTACATTTCACGGACAGAAATGATGTTTTTGAAAGAGCAACAGAATGAAGGAAAAAGGGTAGTCCAGATCAGATCATGTTCAATGTTCATTCTCTCTTCCAATCCACATGATTTTTATCTAGACTTGAAGCACTACCAAGTTATCATAGTTTTTCTATCTGTTCCCATTATACCCCCATCATACGTTCCTATGTTTGTCGGTTAATTCCATCATGAATTAGGTCTTAATGATCGGCCATCAGAAACCATTGTGGAAAAGTACCATCAAGATGGATCCAGCCGTGATAAACGACTATTCTTCGCCATTCTTATCCATTCAATATCATTATATAAATTATCGTTCATGGTTTTTCATCCCAGTTGACCATGTCAAAATCGCCTAAATCACCTTTCCATCCCCTACATCTCGCCTGTAGGTGCATGGCGGCCTCGCACACCAGGTCCACCCCACCGGGCGGCTTCGCTAAGGCTTTCAGCTCCTGGAAGTCCTTGCAGCGCCGAAAAAGACAAGTCCTTTCACTAGTTGGATCGAAGAGAAGAATGGTGAATTCATGGGTTTTCATTCTGTTTTAATAGATTTTAATGGTGATTTCGTCGAGTTTAATGGATTTTAATGAATGTTAATGGACTTTAATGGTATTTCCCCGCCGGTCGGATGATCATCGTGGTGACTTTTAATGGTATTTAAATGTGCGTATCAATATTTAATGGAGAATAATAATGGCATATAATCCCATATGCTCTATGTATGGTATATTTACCTACATTTGTGCCATTTTTGGGGTAAATGTAGGTAAATATTCCATACATGGAGCATATGGGAATGGCTAATTAAACAGAATAAAGAACAATATCATGAACAATAACTATAGTTGGTGGGGGCTACCTACCCCTCTGAAAAATGATGGAGTTCGTCAGTTGGGATTATGTCATTCCCAATATATGGAAAGTCATAAAAACCCATGTTCCAGTCACCACCAATCAGATAAGATTGAACTAATTATATTCATAGATGGCTTCCCCAAGAACAGATGTAGAAAATCATCAAATATATTGTTAAATAATACCTTTTTTTGTGCTATATATTGTTCCCTTTCTTTACCATATTGCTACCATATATATATACCATCGTAACGAATCGTAACTGGTCGTTTTTTTCAGTTTGATCATCAAATATTAGGATACTTTATATGATAGCAAACGCTAATTTTTGATCATCAAATAGTTTGATATATCATCGCTACTGGTACCATATATCTGGGTAAATTATAATATTTCACTAACCTGAATCTTGCGGCCATTTGGGGATGATTTCCCTAAAATAAACCATGATTTCCAGTGAGGGAGAACAGTGAGGTCGTTATAATTTCCCCAGATAAATATGAGATCCATAGAAATAGTGGATTTTCCCATTAAACATGGTGATTTTCCATAGTTTATGTTAGTTTCCCAGAGGGTACCATATATACCAAGCACTTTTGTTCCCAACTTGTTACTTTTTTCCATGGATCCCCAGCTGGGGAAAGCCTCCCCGAGAGTCGCGACGGAGAAAATTCAAACATCGGACACAAAGTGGATCACGACAAAGTAGATTAAACTGGGGGGGTAAAATGAGTCACAGATGTTTGGACAAAACACACTGAGTACATATATATATATATATATTTATATTTAAAACAAATCTAATTATATAATTATATAATATTATAATATTATATAATATAATTATATATATAATATGTATATCTATGATATATATCTTATTATATATTGCATATATATATATACATCGGAAGTTGAAATCCGTCAAACACTCGGATTACCATACACGTAGGGCTTACCTGGTGACTTCAACTTGATGTTCCCTTGATCCAAGTCTTGCTCTGCCATGTGTGTTGTGTGTCATGGTCAAATCATGGCTCATTTTCCCACAAAAGGGATTGATCCATTTATTAGTTACTGAACCATTTGCATCCCCCATGGTATTGGAGATGAACCAAGATACCCAATTGAACTCAACCATCCATTTGAATCCCCAATTTTGGTTGGTTGGGTGTACACAAGTTGGTGCCCCCCCAGTGATGTGAATGGTGGTTTATAACCCCCATGAATATCATGAATACGAGAGATATATCTACCATAAACCATAGTGAAATTGGAGATATGTTCACCAACTTAGCTAACGAACTGGGGCACCACCTTGTAGGGATTGTTGTCTTCTTTTGTTTCAAATACCCTCTGGTAATTTAACATAACTATGGAAAATCACCATTTTTAGTGGGTAAATCAACCATTTCGACTGGGCCATTTTCCAGTTCGCGAACTGTTAGTTTACCAGGCCGGGTACCTATTGTAAGGATTCCCGAAACGAGATAGATGATCATCCATATACATCGGTATATTTTGATCCTCATGTGACTTCCAGCTGGCACCTTCTTGTCGAGCACATCCAAGGCTTTCTGGCCGGGGATGGTCTTGTTTTTTCGCAAACGTAGCTGTTGAAACAATACCCTCTGGCAATCAAACATGGCTGGAAAACCACCCTATAAATGGTATTACCATGGGAAAATCTTCTTGAAAATCTTCGGGAGTTTGTTGCTTGCCATTTTTGACTACTGGAGGGTAACAAACAGCTTGACAAGTTGGTCAAGCTGCAAGCAGCTTGAATTGGAGGTCCCCCTGTTATAAGTTGGTCCATATAAACTCATATATTTATCTACAAGCCAGAGTAAACTAAACTCTAAACAACACAGTCATCATTTCTTATGTCATTAATATAAACCACTTAATAACTTGGCTGGGAAGACTCATGGAACCCAAAGTTCATTCCATTTTCAAGAGGATAATAGGATACATGGCCAGTCACAACCTAACACCCCAGGTGTATCCTAAATCACCTCATGGGAATTTCATAGCTCTGGACCCATCCAAAAACATCCAATTGTTTTCAGCGGACCGTACAGTAGCACCGCAGTAGCGGACCCTCAAAGAACCCAGCTACCAAACTCCTCATTCCCCCAATTTTCAGTGACACTTCCCATCTGGTCAAATGTTGATCGCCGGAGATCGCCGTTTTTAAAAGTACCTAAGTCATCCGTTTGTCAAACCAAACAGGCCATCCATAGCAAACGGTGAAAACCGTCATTATCTTGCAATGTGTTTGAAGTTGAAATCATCCGAAAACACATTTGTTTGCAATTGTTTGACAGCCGAACCACCATTCGAACCACAATTTTCGACACTTAAGCCACTATGTTTCACCATTTTTGACACTTCAACCCACCATTTGTTTCCACCGGTCTGAAGCCCGGCTGAAGCCCCCCATGAAAAAACACCAGCGAAGCGCCAGTTGACGCCTCGGCTTGTTCCACCAGAGGAATGGCAGCAGCCAAGTCCTTCTCGCAATCCGCCTGCTGAATGGAGACCTCAGAGGCAAAGCATCAGACACGAGAGAAGGCCTTGTTTTTTTTGGGGGAAAAAACATGGCCAATCTTAGATACTCTTCAAACAAATAATTTCTTAGCTGGTTAGTAGATAATCCCATTGATACCAAAGGACTAAAGGATTAAACTACCCATCCAAAATTGACCTCGAAAACATGGGGAAAACGTGATACCATTGGGATATCAATTGGGATGACTATGCCATTTTGGGGAGGAAAATATAGGGAAATCCATGGGAAAGGTATAGGTTAATCCCCTATGAATCAAAGAATGATTAATCATTGGGAAATCAACAGTATAATAATTATAAATGGGGTTCACCAACAACTTTATAGGGATTCAAAAAGGGATATCATTGAGATGACAATTGTGATAATGATTGGGATGATAATTGGGATAGTGATGGGATAACCATGGGAAAATGGAGGTTTACTAGAATTGGGTGTAATTGTGGCAGGTTTAATAAGGTTAGATATCATTGGGACTTTTATGGGGATTATCTATTATTATGGAATATCATTGGAATATCATTGGGATTTTATGAGTTAACCAACAACTTTATGGCGATTATCATGGGATATCTGTGGGATGATATCTGGGAGAAGGCAAGGACCTTCACGAAACAAATACTCACAAATACTGTAAACATCCTGCTTTTACTGGTAGCAAAAATCACCAACAAACAGTCCGTGATTCTTGCCCGCGATTCGACGATTTTAGCAAAACAATCTGATTGCAGCGGCAAACAAACTATGGAAGTGAAGTTTTTCAGCAAAATATCATGGTTTTTCAGCAACAAGAAACGTCAGGCCTAACCAACGAAGATTTTCACATGTCACCTGCGTTCCGGTGATTTTTTACAGGTCCTAGAGGTCGTGCAGGTCACCAAATTTGGCCCAAGGATTTCCAGTTGAGTTCTGGATCCCCCATGCCCCCGGAGTTCTGGGGAAATCCGTAGGTTTTGAAGCCTCCAGGAATCCATATCTCAAACTACCGAACTCAACTTCTGCATATTATTCATAGTACAATGCAATGATATCATTCAAATATGTTCAAATACAGAAACCAACATAGCTAACTTTAACTTTTAACACCAAGCATCATCATACTTGTGTTGCGACATGTTGTTTCAACTAAACACACCAACAAATCACCCTACTGATATTCTTGGTAGAAATGTCTCATCTTTTTCCTCGGCTTTTCTACAATAAAACCTGCAGTGAAGTTCATCCGCTCCCCCTCCGCGTTGGGAACTGCAGGTGACATCTTTGGCGATCTTGGCGCATTTCTCGGCTTCCACAGCCGCCTGGACTCCGATTTGAGTCAGTTTTTTGGAGATCATTATCGGATCTGTTGATGGGTCAAAATTAAAGACCTAAAGAACCACAGATCTTAGTCTAAAGTTAGTAATCACCAGTTATCTATAGTGTTGGGGTAGTTAATTTTGACTTGTACCCATATAAGATCATATAAGTATAGTTCACTCTAGTGAGCTATGATGACATATTGTGGCTAGAATCAGGATATAACTAACCTTCCATGGGGTGTTTAATGGATCGATATAATTGTGCGTGTTTCATGGATTTAAACTACTTAACCAAGAAAATAGTGGGAGTTGGTGGCATTTCGTGGGATTTTCAATGGTACGCCCCAAAATAGAAAAAGTAACTTGTCACCATGATGCATCACGATTTACCGTTTGTTTTGCAAGTTTGCTAGTTTTCATGGTTAACAAATATGCTTGTTGGTTACCAATAGCAACAACATATCCAAGTTATTTGAGCAGTGTTTTTTTGGGGATCCCAAAAGCAAAATCCCTTGACCCAACCAGTTTGAGCAACAACCCAGACCTGGTTTAGTACTGGATCTGTTCATGGTTTGGGGTCCTGCTGCTTGGGGAGTGACCGTTACATTTAGTTATTTGGGGATGGGTCAAAACCTTGTACCCCTGGTGAACATCAAAATAGCTGGTAAATGGATGTTCATCCCCCTAAAAATGGTATGTATAGGTATTGATCCATAGCCATTTAGTAATTCTGGGGTAGTTTCATTTCATTCAAAAGAAACATCACCGCCTTCCGAACTAAATCTCCTCCACCATGGTATATCAAAAGAGGGGAATGGGATATGATAATATGATTTGAGACAGCGATCAATTCATATCAATTCCAAAAACTTCCATCTAGAGCTGAATTAGAGCTAACTCACCTGAACACTTCGGCCTTTTTATATCTGTGTGTTTTTTGCACAACTGGTTGGGATCATTCCACGGATGGATCGGGGCTCGATTCCTGTGACTATCCCATACCCGGCCTGGTCAACGTTTACAACAAGCGATTGAAGCCATGACCCAGTCGAAATAGTGGATTTACCCAGTGATAGCATGGTGATTCTAACCATAGTTTATGTAAACGTTTCCCAGGCCGGGTATTCATATCACTATAGGTGATTCTTCCACTATCCTCCAAGTGTCATGAACCTTGAAGGCTTCATGCAACTAAGACTGAAAAACGATGCTTTGGAGCCACCAACTGCTCCATCCATATTTAACAATCAACATTAACTAACTATAGGTATAATATGGTATAGTAGTATATAGATGTGTATAGTAGTTACCCTCAGATCAACATAACATCCACATTTAACATTAACATTGATTAACTAGCTAGTTACCCTCAAATAAACATCAATAAACCAGGACGTCACCACCGCGCCCACGCCTTGGCGGACTCTTCTTCGACCGTGGCTTTCTTCTCGCCCACCTCCTTGGCGAAGACGTCCGCAGCCGCCGCCTCAAACCGGGATGCGGTACGGCGCCGGTGGGTACCGGTGCCCCAGTTCTCTTTTCGGGTGACATATGGTGTAATGATGATTCTGCTACGCTGTGATTACGCATCACTGGGAAAAATGCCATGGTTAAGTCATTCATCGTTCTCATGGGCCATGTTTGAGGACATGTTTGGCCCAAAAAAAAATGACCAAAGATCGCTCCCATGAGAGAAATCGTTTTCACCAGAGATTTCTCTGTGGAAATTGCAAAACAGTTTTTCACCAAAAAAAGTGAGAAGAATGATTTTTGAGAAGAATGGGTAGGGATGGGTAGGGTAAAATTTAGGGTTGCATTTTAGAGGGGTTAAAAACAACTTTGCGCATTCTTCTCGAACAATCGTTCTTCTTTAAAACATCGTTCTTCTCGAAAACGTTTGTGCTTAAATGAACACACCAAAAAACAGCAGTTAGTGTTGAGGAGTTGACAGCTGGGATCGGAGGATAATGGGGACTATGGGCTGGGGGAAAAAAGTGAACCTCTGCAGTTCCTTTGGGCAAGGTCGGAGTAAGACTCTTGAAAGCATCTGACACCGTAAGACTTTGGATCTTAATGTTTGATCAAAAAGCAGAAGTTGAAACAGCTGTTCCGAATGGACAGGGTTGGATTAGAACTCTATTATATAATTCTATGGGACTTGAATAATTTCTTAGATTCTGAGGTAGATGGTGATTTTTAGTGAGGTTCAGCCAGTGATGTTGGTTTATATGATATATGTTACCCCCATAATTCGATATATCTACCACAAACTGGGGCACCATTTTGTGAGGGTAGTTTTTTTTTTTTCGGGAACGTAATGGAAAAAACGTTGCGCTCAAATTACTCGACAAAGGTCCAATCATATGTATTTTATGTTCACCCATGGCCCACAGAACTAATTACAGGGAAGCGACAATGTCACGCCTAAGTCATGCCTAGCATGTTTTTGAATGGCATTTACCATTGTAAACGCTGTATCCAAGAAGTCATGCCTAAGTCATGCCTAAATGCTTTTCTGCATGGAACGCTGTCCTCAATAAACGTGTAACCATGCATTTTAGACATGAAAAACAAATGAAACACAATGGAACGCGATTGATGAAAATATTGATTTTCTACTCTCTTACAATGTCATTCTCGTGTGCAACCTGCATGTGAACGCTGGGATTCTGCATCTTTATTTTTCTATTCTCTGGGTCACTTCCTGTACTACAAAGCTTGAACAAAGTACTTGCCAGTACTACTTCGTACTGCAAAGCTTGCACAAAGTCCTTCCCAGTACTACTTTGTACTACAAAGCTTGCATAAAGTCTTTCCCAAACAGGATAATCTGGATAATCTGGGATGAACATCCAAAATCATCAAATCACCAGCTCAACGCCATCTTACCTATAACTAATCAACATACCCACAACCTGGAATTCTGCATGCTAATAGTGATCAGCTACGTGATCTCATAAGAAAACGGGTTACAAATCCAAACTCCAGAGTTCCTATGCGTTCTTGCTAAAGGCACGACTTTTGCGAAACACACTTCCCCAAGGCACAACGATTTTTTCCTAAAACAGGTACGACTTTGTCAGATGCCTGTATATAGTTTTATCGACCACAAAACATGTTGTAAACCTGATCATATCAATATAGAATACCTACCTTGGGGGCCTCACATTTTATGACCATAGCTCAAACTTAATCTGGAGATAATTATGCTTTTCAACACGCCCCGCAAACTGCCAGCTTTCCCCGGCTCCGAAATACATCAGAGAAAAACGGGCCGACGCCCAAGTAGGGATTTGGTCGCTTTTTTCATTCAAATACGCAGCACAAAAGGGATCACAGGCAGCTCACCACCACATCTTGAACCACTAACTTGCGAAGACTACTTAAACATGTCACGGCCTCAAGGTTTTGAATAAAGCTTGTGCCAAGGTTCAAGCTCTGCAGGATGCTTGGGAAAGCCACGCGCTCCAGCTTCTGGTTAAACTCCTCACCAAAGGTCAAGCTCTGCAGATTGTTTGGGAATGTCACACTCTCCAGGTTTTGGTTGAACATGCGACCAAACGTCAACATCTGCAGGTTGCTTGGGAAGTTCACGCCCTCCAGGGTCTGGTTGAACCCGTCACCAAACTTCAAGCTCTGCAGATTGCTTGGGAAGGTGACGCCTTCCAGGTTTTGGTTGAACATCTGACCAAACTCCAAGCTCCGCAGATTGTTTGGGAAGGTCACGCCCACCAGGTTCTGGTTGAACAGAAAACCAAACGTCAAGCTCTGCAGATTGTTTGGGAATGACACGCCCTCCAGGTTCTGGTTAAACCCGTCACCAAACGTCAAGCTCTGCAGATTGCTTGGGAAGGTGACGCCTTCCAGGTTTTGGTTGAACGTGTGACCAAACGTCAAGCTCTGCAGGTTGCTTGGGAAGGTCACACCCTCCAGGTTTTGGTTGAACATATGACCAAACGCCAAGCTCTGCAGTGTGCTTGGGAATGTCACGCCCTCCAGGTTCTGGTTGAAAATGAAACCAAACGTCAAGCTCTGCAGATTGTTTGGGAATGTCACGCCCTCCAGGTTTTGGTTGAACATCCGACCCAAGGTCAGGCTCTGCAGATTGTTTGGGAAGGTCACGGTCACGCCCTCCAGGTTTCGGTCGCAATTCTGACCAAAGGTCAGGCTCTGCAGATTGTTTGGGAAGGTCACGCCCTGCAGCTTCTGGTTGAACAACGTCAAGCTCTGCAGATTGTTTGGGAATGTCACACCCTCCAGGTTTTGGTTGAACTGTCCACCAAACGTCAAGCTCTGCAGATTGCTTGGGAAGGTGACGCCTTCCAGGTTTTGGTTGAAATGTTCACCAAACGTCAAGCTCTGCAGATTGTTTGGGAAGGTCACGCCCACCAGGTTCTGGTTGAACATGTCACCAAATGTCAAGCTCTGCAGATTGTTTGGGAATGACACGCCCTCCAAGTTCTGGTTGAACATGTGACCAAACGTCAAGCTCTGCAGATTGTTTGGGAAGGTCACTCTCTCCAGGTTTTGGTTGAATTGTCCAACAAACGCCAAGCTCCGCAGATTGTTTGGGAAGGTCACGCCCTCCAGGTTCTGGTTAAACCCGTCACCAAAGGTCAAGCTCTGCAGATTGTTTGGGAATGTCACACTCTCCAGGTTTTGGTTGAACTTGCGACCAAACGTCAACATCTGCAGGTTGCTTGGGAAGGTGACGCCTTCCAGGCTTTGGTTGAACATGTGACCAAACGTCAAGCTCTGCAGGTTGCTTGGGAAGGTCACACCCTCCAGGTTTTGGTTGAACATCTGACCAAACGCCAAGCTCTGCAGGGTCTCTGGCAGGTTGCGCAGATAGTGACTGGTTATGGCACCTTCTATGCATGTCAAGCCTTCCAATGCAAGTGGCTCTTCTTGGCTTGGCCGCTGCCTTTGGACAAAGGACCATGCAGCACACAAGTCCGTTGAGCAAAAGGTATACGTCAACGTCGCTTCTTGGCCCACAATACCTTGCTCTTGCAAGGTCTTGTTGAGCATCAACTGGGAAACACCTTGATACAAAAGAAATCTTGCACCCGGTCTCGATGGAAGCTTCTCTGCGACAATCTTTTGCACTTCCTGGCCTAGCGTGCTAACTGCCAGCTTTGTTCGCATGATTTCTTCACCACTTAAGCCACAGACTCGGATGTCCACCATATCTAGTTCAGGAAGTTCGCCGCCCACGGCAGAAAAATCAGAGATTGCAGCCGTGCGGGCCGTATAGCCAAGGCTGTTGGTCGACATGGCAAGGCTGGCACGGCGAGCACGGGGGTTGTTCAACAAAAAGGACATCTGTTAGCTCTTCGCAGTTTTTGAAGTCAGAATTGTTCTGACTCGTCTAGCAACAGGATGATCGTTATGCAAAATCCAATTGAGGTTTGGGAGTTCAGGAGGTCTCTGAGTGCTGAGTAATCACAAGGGTCATCAAAGAAAAAGGAAGGCCTTCCTATGATCAAGAGCAATGCTCACCGTGAATTGAAATATCGCGGGGCTGAAACAGGTTCCGACTCGAAATGGTGTCACAACAAGGAAACAAATATGGAAGGACATATTCCAAAATGGGGGAAGATTGGATAAGATAGGATAGGACAAATCACCAGAGTTATCAAACTATCCAATTCTGACTCTCATCAATTTCAAGGTATTCTTCATTTCCAGGGATGGAAAGGAAACACACATGAAACAACCCTTACAATTGCTATTGATATCCCCATTGTTGCTGCTTACAACAACTTCTTTACTTTAGCTTCACACCAAGTCTTCCTTCACCACTCAACGTGCGGAAAAAAATCAAGGCACCTCATTGTGTGGCGGAAACACCAACTTCCCAACTGTTCAAAATTGTCTAATCCGCCCCAAGTCTTCCTCGCCATAAATGGTTTGGCTACAATGCCTATACCGGTGAAATTCAACGGGTATATCCTAACTTGTGACCAAGTTCGCTTTCGGCCAGCAAAAACAAAAAAAAGATGGAAACCCCAAAAGTTATGCCGTCTCCATGTTGAAATCAACAGTAAGATTATTCTTCCAAAAACAAGACCCCCCCTGTTCTCATGCCTTCACCCATCCAGGGAATCCAGCCCCCCACCTTCTCAGCCACCACCACGGCTTTCTCCTTGAGTTCTTCCTCTAAACCAGCCACCTGAAGGAAGAATTTTGGGAGTTGCTGAAAACCCCCGGGAACTTGTAAAAGGCATCCTCTACAAATGGGTCATCTATGTGGTGAATTATATTGAATTATATATACATTTAATATACATATATATATATATTATATATATTGAATTATTATATTATCTATATCTATTTATATTTATATACGTATATTTTACTGTGTATATATATGCATATGATGATGATGTGCACCTTCTTTCTGCCCCGGTATACATCCCGTATGCTCCATGGTAAAGCTGGGTGATGTTCGGAGTGAATGTTGCTAAACATTCCATACATTGGAGCATATCCGTACCAGAAATTCATCATCCAAAACTGGGATGTTGCATGGACAAAAATAAAATGCTTGTCTGGTTTGTGGTATACCTACCCCTCTGAAAAATGATGGAGTTCGTCAGTTGGGATCATGACATTCCCAACTGAATGGAAAGTCATAAAATTCAGGATCCAGTCACCACCAACCAGCCATCATAAGCCCATTAAACCACCATTAAATCACCATTAAACCACCATTTTCCCTATATTTTTCCATGTTCCAAACCACCAACCAGTTGGGATCTTCTTTTGATGTTGCACCTGCGCCCTCCTCTGGGATGACCTGATGACCCTTCCACCTTCCTGGAAGGGAACGAACAAAAACTTTAGCATCTCACTTTGGAAGCAAAACCAACCCCAAACCTGAAAAACTTCCCATCCCAACAAAAAACCAGGGGCTTTATATATATATATATATATAATGGACTTATGGATCATCTCTGGATTTATATATGGCTTATGGACTTATGGATCATCTCTAAAAATTTTCGATGAAACTCGATTTTCCAAAACCTGAACAAAAAATCACTCGAAGTCGACTCGAAGTCTACCATCTGGCTATTTAACATAGCCGTGGTATAGATGGCCCATAGAAATAGATGGTTTACCGAACTTAAAAATGGTGAATCTTTCCATGGCTAACCGTTAGTCATAACCAGATGGCATATATATATATATTATGCTAGACACCATCCGGCCATCCGGTTTATAGAGGATGTTCCCATTAACACTTAGATATTTATAGAATTTTATAGATATTTATAGACACTTTCCAATCCCATGACGGATCCATGGTGCTGGTATATTAATGCTAACATAAAGGGGGTATATTGATGGTATCCATGTTACCATATATAGCAGCACCATGGATCCTACGGGAATTGCCTTTTTTTTGAGAAACCGGACCTGTTCCGAGGTGGCGCGCAGCTTCTCCAGGCCGTTGGTCAAGCGATCCTTTTGGTCCTCCAAGGCGTCCACCTGAGAGGCGACTCCAGGCAGATCATATAGAAATCATATAGGAAAAACCCATATGAAAACTATAAACATGTACATCATATATGTAATTCATATATGTTGTTTCCTATACATACATTAATACAGTCATATACAGTCAGAATTGTATAAATTTGGATTGAAGCCTTGGAAAAATGAATTTTTCAGCGTATTGAACCATATTGAACCCATGATCGACAATAGAAATAGGTTGGATCCGCTGAATGTTGCATGAAAACACAAAACGGAAATTGATCGAACACTAAGATGTCCATCTTGGGAATTTCTTTGGGATTTCGCCCATCACATTGGATGAGAATTGGATGAGATCATGATCGATTGAAGTATCAACAACAAGGGATGAAAACCAAGAAAACCAAATAGGCTGGTCCAACAATTTGGAGAGAAAGACCATGAAAGACCAACATCCATCCAAATCCAAAGCGTTTTTGTGTTTTGTAGATGACATACAAGGCAATTTTGAGATATTTTGAGATATTTTGTGTAATTCTGAGCGGACGAATATCTTGGGTAAGATTCAAAAGAGTCCAACTTGGCACTAATGTGGGCGCCGTGATTTCCAGAGGGTGTTTAATCCGCAAGGCGCTGATTTTTCGAAGTAGGGGAGAGGACTAATTAAATGACTGCAATGGGTTGACCCGAAGTATTGACACCATTGTGGACACAGAAAATGATAGAAAATGTCTTGGTCGTCATTGAGCCCTAACCATGGCCCATATCTGACCCGCAAGCATGGTGGGTATAACATCGCATCACGGTAGAAGTGAACAAATTCGGGATGTCAAAAACAAAGAGATGCTATATCTGGTTGGTGGTATACCTACCCCTCTGAAAAAAATGAAAGTCAATTGGGATCATGACATTCCCAACTGAATGGAAAGTCATAAAATTCATGTTCCAAACCACCAACCAGGCTTTATATCATTAGCCATGTTTAGCCATTATTAACCACTATTAATCACTATTAACCAGCCATTAGTATCAGCATTAATCCCAGCAATTTTCACACTTTCCGGTGCTTCCCCATGGAAATCTGGATTCAGTGAGCCAAAATGGCTTTTAAAAATCTTTCTGGGGATGATCTTTACTGTAACAACCCAACAGAACTCGACAAAGCCTAAGACCGACTGTCAGTAGTTCAAAGGATCAGTGGGTGCAAAGGTATATATATAAAGCTTCCAGAATCTCAATTCCAAGCATTTCGAGATATTTCGAGCATCGAATCTGACCACAATCAGAAATTCATATCATGCGCATTTAACCATGTTCACTGGCCGTCATTCAGAATGTGACATGAAGTCATCAGTCATAGAAACCCACGAACCCCCGCCCCGCTGGTGAACTCCCGACAGACGTCCGGCCTTCATTCCCACCATGCTTGTGTAGAGCTTGATGAGCTCCAAGAAACTCTTGGGTGTGGTATAGGCAAAGCGCCTTAGATACGCCAAGATTCCCTAAAAAGTGTCATGAGTCACACTTTTGGCCGCTGGAAATCATCGAAATAGAATGAAATAAATCCATAGCCGGAGGTTTTTGGGTTTTTTTCCACTGTAAATGAGGTTTTGAATGGAGAAACCCATCTTTCTAAATGGTGGTTTTCTTAGTCCAGTCCATTGCCATGATGTCACGATTGCTATGTTTTTTTAGAGGGTATCATATCTCTTGTTCCAAAAATAAAAGGACTTGGATGGGTGGTTCATGTGTTTCTTTCTTCAAGTGTATCCATGTGGCATATGCTGCAAAAGAAACAATTAATTAGTTGTGTACCATTGTGCAATATTGTGTACCTGTCACCACACGACTTGATAAATAAGTCAATAAACCTTCTGGTGTGAAGCTGGATTGAACCGGATTGTTTGTGAACCGTTTTGGCGGAAATTCTGCATGGGTTCACTTCATTCTGCTTGCTGTCACTTTTCCCCGCATCATCCAACGCATTTCCAGCAAAGTCAGGATATGTTGTTTCAAACGTCAGGACCCCGACGGTGTCACTTCCCATTTCTAGTAAAAGGGCTAACATCTACTACAAATGTGAAATGTCCAAAATTGTCCGAACATCACTCAAATGGACCACAGTAGTCACTAGACTCCCCCAAGGGGACTCTTGGAGTGCCCAAATACTATGCAAACGAGATGCCTTTGAACGTTCATAAATGTGGTCGCCACTTGTCCTGGCCATTTCAGTTCCCATTCCACTGGGAAGCTGGAAAATCCCCGAACCAAATGGAGGTTTGTAGCTGGGAAAATCAACTTTTTTAACGCGGGATTTCCCATTGCCGCGTTAGATTATCCAAGGGTAACTAAACTTGAAGTTGGAGCCTCTATCCAACTCAACTTGAAAACATGTTCTGCATGTTCTACCGAGAAACGGTGGCGAGGTTGAGTTCAAAAACCTTGACAAAAATGGCAAAATTACAAACAAGAACTAGGCTGCGGCTTCATTCTTTCAGATATCCAGCAAACTAACATACATATGGAATATCCCCCATAATCGCCCATAAATCTAGATGATGTGAAAAACTGTTCCGGTTAAAATGCCATATTCTGCATCTCACACGGCAGGTCCTGCTGCTTCAAAGCTGAAGGGAAGGAAGTCCATAATTCCAAGGCGCACTGGGCTGTCCTGGCGCTCTGACTTCAGTCGATCTGACTTCAGCCATGTTCATGTCCAATCTGAGATACCGGTCATCCCTGCAAAATACGTTGTTTATTCTTATTGTTATCATTATGATATGATAAGGGTTTAAGATGATTCCATCAAATAATATATAATTATATATATATATATTTGTTTTAAATATATATATATATATGTTTATATATATATATATGTTATAATATATATATATATATTATGTATAACACATGTATAACACTAATCTACCCCAACTAGCCCAACGTGCCGCAGCAGCTTTCCGGTCCAGTGGACCCAGCTGCTCGATCGGCTCCAAGAACTTGGCTCCCACGTTGTACAAGGCATCCATGGGCCAGGGCTGGAACCAATCGATCACCGTGCCTGGGTTTTTTCCATCCCATATAAATATCCATATAGATTATTGTTGGATTATTGTTGTTATATAATATCCATAATCCATAAGTATATCCATAAAATATCCATAAGTATATCCGATATATCATGAAACATATCATAATATATCCTATTAATGCGAACCATGGTGCTGGTATACCTACAAAACTGGTGACTTTGGACAAGGGCAAATGTTGGTAAATATTGCATACATGGAGCATATGGGCATGGGAATCCCATGGCATGGGAATCCGATTGCATACCGGGAAGAACAGAACCGTTGTGGCTGCAAGGGGAAGATGGTGGGAAGATCGTGGGAGACCTGATAGCATGGACATTTGATCACATTTACCCTCTGGTAAACATACAAAAAACTATTGAAAATTGCCATTTATAGTGGATTTTCCCATTAAAAATGGTGATTTTCCATAGTTATGTTAGTTTACCAGAGGGCATATCATATGTTTCATCCTGGCTGGCTGGTATTTCATAGGGAATATCGTGGGATAAAAGACCTAATATCATGGGAACATCATCACATTCTATATCACGATCTTACGATGGATTTTTTTTATCATGGTCAAAAAGAACAACAACACAATGATATTCCATTATTAATTATAATAAAGCAGTATGGTATGTTATAATGGGGAGATATCCCGATAATATCATGGCCATGGTGAAAAAAATGTGCCATGGTCATCCATCCCCACCAATGGGAATCCAAACATGATGGGTATATATCAATCCCTATGGAAATGGGTGGAATGACAAATCTCCCTTTTCCGGGACAACAAACCATGTTTTGACCTTGGCACATGTCTTTGCACAACTATTTCGTTTGAGGCAAATTGAAAGTGATGAAACAAATCCAATTGAAGTCCGTTTTTCTATATGACGTTCAAACATGTTCCATATGTTCCACATGTTTCCATAAAAATCGCATCTTTTCACCCCCAAACATGACGGCAACCAGCCACTTGGTGGCTCATCCCACGAATCGTAAGTGGGTTATAACATGTTATAACCCTGCTTCTAAATGGGATAAGGGCAATGTCCACTCAAAAAACTGGGGTGAACTAACCCACTTACGATTCGTAGGTAGTTCACCACCAAACAGCCAGGTAGCAGCCCCAGCTCCCCCAGCTCCCCACGAAAGTCCCAGGTGCAGTTCACCAAGGCCGGGAACTTTCGTGCGCGGTTCCGCATGGCGTCGCCCACGGGGCTGAAGCAGAGCGACATGTGGAGGTTCTTTCCTGCGGCGCCCAAAGGGGCAATTTCTTGGGGTTTTTTTTGCCTGATTTCATGGTGATTTTTTGTGGGATTTCATGGGATTTCCATGGGAATTTCACGATGATTTCCATGGGGTTGAATGAGATTTTCTTTGCTAAGTTTAATGCTAATGGCAAAAACTGTTGGTTGAGGTATAGAACTATCTATAGTTTTCATGGGTGTAAACCAAGAAACACAATTGTAGGGGGCCGACGTAAGGACGTGTTACAGTATAGATTATGCCAGGCCCAATGGGGATCGTTGTGTCTGCAAAATGATGGCAAAATCCTTGAGTATCCACCATGTTTCATGCTTAAACTGCCCATTCTTGACCGGTTTTTTGGATACGTAAACCAATATGTATCACCATGTTTTGCATATGTTTTGCATGGGTTTTTGTGGGCGAACAACGGCGAAAAACACACCGTTTTTTTTTTGTGCGTTTTTACGTGTCCACCATATTTGGCACACAAGCCCTTCAAAGCCAAGTCTCGGATGCGCGAAATGAAGAAACTCCAGAGATTCTCGGGTGTGTCCTGATGGGGATCATGGTGCGTCCATGCTGAACAATCCATAATGGTGGTGCCCCCCCCAGTGATGTGAACGTTGGTTTATAAACCCCATGAATACTAGTTCGATATATCTACCATAAACCATAGCTATTTGGAGTTATAAACCAACTTAGCTAACTATGGGGCACCACCTTGCATAATAGTGGGAAAATGTGTTTAAAAAAAACAAAATGTGTTGCACATGATGCACTGACCATTACACATGGTGAAATATGGTCGTTTAAGCATCAACAATGGTAAACAGTTATTGTTTGAGGTGAATTGGGACTCAACCAGGAAATAGTGGAACTGGGCTTGTCTGGAAATGTTGTATATCCCAAAACTCACAATCAAATTGGGAAATGATGATGAACAATTGGATTTTGGGCTGGGTCTTCCTTTTCTGTGACAAACCTCTGAACGTTGAAAAAACATACTGGCCAAAGTAGTATGAGCTCACATACTGCTTCAAATACTACTCAAACAACATAATATTAATATGATAGCTGTAACCGGAGGTGGATGTGTCCTCAATGACTCATGTAACCTGCGATATTATAGCTGCTATGTCCTACTACTCTTGAGCAAAGAAACATCCTTGCCATGGAGAAATTATGAGAATACAGCAAAATCTCCACCTCAAAGCCTCCCAAGGACCTACCAGTTGTACCATGTTATACCAGCGTCAAATGGAGGTTTCCTAAATTAGCGGTACCTCCAAATCATCCATTTTAGTAGGATGTTCCACTTTTTTTAACCAGCGATAAAGGGGTACCCCCATGACTATGGAAATCCCCATATATGGAATTATATGGATATATCCACCATTTTTACATCCATGTAGATATCTACCCACATCCATATAGATACTATACTATAGATATACTATACTATAGATATACTATAGATATTATATATATATCATATATTTATAACATTATATAACCCATATTTCATCCCATATCAGGGGATATTCCTCCATAAATCTCCATCGCCGCGTCGTCGCGTTGCGCCTGAATCCCGGCGCCTTTGCATCCGCTGCGGACGCCGTTGCGGATAGCATCCTTCTCATCGCTGGCGTAGAGGTCCGCGATGTCTCCTGCAGAAGTGCTACCAGCAACGAGACCTCTAGGGTAGCAGAATATCTATGGTTCTACCAGATATGGTCTATAGATATCAGTGGATATAGAACCATAATGAACCATAGATATTCTGGTTACCCTCTGGTTGAAAATGGCCATTTCATAAGTGGATATACTAAAATGGTGATTTTCCATACTTATGTTAGTTTACCAGAGGGTACATTGCGCAGATGTTGTGCAGTTGAACTGTCCATCAAGAGCAAAGATATGCAAAAATAAAAGCCACCGCGCACAGTTAATACCCCAAATCTGGTTTGATTTGGATGTGGGTCGAAACCCTGTACCCCCAGTGAACCTCAAGGTTGATGGTCATCCCTTATACCACATGATTAGTAGGTTTTGACCCATACCCATTTGTTCACTGAGTTCAATGATGTTCAACATGTTTTCAATCTGATACAGCATGATGTTTTCAATCCTCAAGTTCCACTCAAGTTGGAACCCCAAAAAGTTCAACAATGAAAAACCCAAGAGATCCCACCTGATGCCAACAGGTCATTGATGAAGACCAAGAATTTCTCATTGGTGATCTGTCCATCGGTGAAGAGGAAGAGAACGCCTTCATCCTTCACACCAGCCTTGGTATACATGGCCTGCAAATCAGCCTTCAAATCGTTCATGCCATAGCTGCCACCTCGGACCAATGGACGATGGAAACTGGGTGGAAAGTGGGAACTCATGATACTCATGAGTTTTGGCCTTTGGCATCCTTTGGCTAAACACATTTCGATCATCTCTGAGTTTCTACAGGCCAGCTTCAACATACTTCAAACAAAGGTGATTCGCGCCACGAAAAAAATCTATGGCAGTTCCTGACGGCTCGGCTTTCACCAAGGAGCTGATGACAATCATCATGGTCTGATACAAACAGGTGTACGACGACAGTCGTGACAAACTCTGTCTGCCGCTGCCACCCACGCCCACCAGGAGAGGATGTCCCGGTGTGCTGGTGATGATTCGACAGATCTTGCCCACGTGGCACATGGCGTCGTTGAAGAGCACCTAAACAGCAACAGGCATCCAGGGTTAAGGGAAACTACTAGAAGTAAGGTAGGTTTGCTAATTATATGGTTTATGTTAGTTCCATCTATCATCGGGTTTTACCCAGTATTTGAAACTGCCGCAAGCGTCAAAATCCAAACTTCAACGAACTCATCATTTCCCAGTCATGTCTCAGTGTGAATCTCGCTAATTTCCATATGTCTTAACCCATCATCCCGGACAGCCATCCCCATCTCTTCAGTTTCGGAGCTAAATCCATGGCCGCATTGTTCTCATTGTACCTGATGCAGCTGGACGTCAGGGGTTTGACCCTCGGGATACAACCAGAAATAAATGCTGGAAATCACTTGTGAAAACAAACCAACAACGCTGTTTTTTTGGGCGTGTTCAATTTTGACCCACAGAAACATAGATATATCAAGACAGAAACGATGAACACATGAACAATCCCTTATATTTTCAGAAACGGTCTTTCAGAAATGGGGACCAACAAACCCATAGGATCCATGGTGCTGCTATATATGGTAACATGGATCCCATCAATATACCCCCTTTATGTTAGCATTAATATACCAGCACCATGGATCCGTCATGGGAAATGAGCTGAAAAACTCCAACTGCTGGCTTCGTGGATGGTGACCGAGGTGCTCGCGCAACGCCTCCCCCAGAAGCTGCGACAAACGCTCCGTGGATGGGATCTTGTCGTAGAAACCTGTCGTTCGTTGAAACATCGGGACTTACCCGGCCTGGTAAACATACAAAAAGCTATTGAACATGACCATAGAAATAGTGGATTTACCCAGCTACAAAATGGTGATGTTCATTGATTTTCTATATAGTTATGTTAGTTTACCAGAGGGTAACTTCAATGAATAGTGGACATGTTACAAGATGGTGCCCTGGCTACTTGTACGAAAAAGTTGAGAAACATGACTCCAACAACTACTAGGGTTTATGGTAGAGATACTGATACTATAGTATCCTATAGTCGGGTATAAAAACCAACACACATCACCGAAGTGGGCACCACCTCATAGCTTTTCCGTTTTCCACTGGTGAATCAAGGTTTCACCCCATTCAACAACCAACAGGTAAAT
Organism: Cladocopium goreaui; assembly: GCA_947184155.2. NCBI lineage: Eukaryota > Dinophyceae > Suessiales > Symbiodiniaceae > Cladocopium > Cladocopium goreaui. The sequence continues at coordinate 141,796 of CAMXCT020000224.1, read as the reverse complement.
GATCATAGACTAGATGGTACAAGAAACCGGCCTCAGGGAGGCTAGGGCAAGCGGGATGGGTTTCCAAATATTTTGAGACAACTCTGGGTAAGATTGCAGTAGAAAACACATCTTGAGCAGGAAGATAGTCTGTTTTCTTTGGATAGCAAGGTGGGATATTTGATTGCCAGGTTGGCTTATGTATCGGAGGGGACCTTACAAATGGGAGTTTACAAACTCAAAAAATGAATTCAAACATCAAACTTAAAGCGTTTTCACCATCCATGGGGATCTAGCGGCCTCCGCCATCCATCTCTTGGATTCCCTTGGAGAAGGGTGCGAAGACCAGGGGTTCCGGATTCTTTTCCTGGAAGTATTTGGCGAAGTTGAACTTTCCTCAGCACCAGCTGCCTTTCACAGTCACCGAAATTCCAGCGATGTAAAAAATGGAATTGGTTCCCCTCAACAGACCCAGTGTAGCAACCCCCAAATGAATAGAACATGTGGAAAGCTGGGAAAAAAATCATCATCTATGTCATCCTGAAAAAAATATGAAATACGTTTCTATCATTCTTGGGGTTACTCAAATCACTATTCCGTTAAATCACCACGTTCTCCAAGTATACAAACAAAACTCTTTGAATAACTTTGAATGTGTCCTACTAAAAAAGGCAAAAAAATACAAAAAAAAAAATGCAAATATATGAAACCTAGGTCTGATCTAATCCCCCCACTGTTCCATGGTATGTTATTGATCTAGTGATAAATCAAGGTTTTGCCGTATTTTTTGTGCAGATCTTCAACTGAGGAAGGAAACATGGAACTTCAAATCAAATCACCGTGTCTTATCATGTTTTACTTCCCCCCCCCACGATTCAGTCATCTCAATCCATGTTTGATACGTTAAATCACAATTCTTGGTGCCATCAACTCACCAATTTTGCTTGCCATCAACTCACCCTAAAATCAGCATCAAATCAGCAGATTAAATCACCATAACATCACCCAAGAATCATCCTAAAATCTCCCGAAAAAACTTGAGTTCACTTTGAAATCATCCTAAATATCATGCTAAATCACCATAACATCATCCCAAAATCACCCTAGAATCATCCTAAAATCATCCCAGATCATCCTAAGATCACCCTAATTCACCTTAAGAGCAATCTAAGAGCAATCATCGTATAAAAATAACATCCCTAACACCACCAGCAACAAATCAATGACCAAAATCATCCCAAAAAAACATATATGAATAACCATAAACTATGAATATATGGTTCCTAGCATCAAATCATATCAAATCTATGGTTCCAAAATCATCCAAGTCATCACCAAAAATCATCCAAGTCATCACCAAGTCTCCAAACATCTTCTTGCTGAGATCCGCCGCCAGGGCCCTGTACTTCTTGAGATCCTGGGGACTCACCAAGCGATCTCCGTAGATGCGCTCGCTCTCGTGGATCCACAACAGCACCACCTGGCACCGTGGCCATCGAAGTCGAACTCGAACTGGGGTGAAGTCGATGGGTTTATGGGGAATATCACAGGGATATAACTATAGTCATCTATAATCATAAGATATAACTAGCATATAATGTTAGTAAAATGTTAGTCATCTATAGTCATCTATAGTCATCTATAGTCATCTATAGTCATCTATAGTCATCTATAGTCATCTATAGTCATCTATAGTCATCTATAGTCGTTTATGTTTTGTAATGTTATATAATCATAAGATATAACTAGCATAATGATGTATAATATTGTTCATACAACATAATATAACTCCTATCAGATATGTGTTATGATGTGTTGTAACTAACTTATAACTTAACTTGTAACTATAGTCACCGGATGTTGATGTTTTTTTGTTCAATCCACTTATTACAACTGGGAATATATCATTGATGATGTGTGATAGCTAAGTTGACTTAGTTCACCTGCTTAACTAGGGTTTATTGTGGATATAACATGAAATAACTACACTTAATGGACCTTAATGGGCTTTATAAAGCCATTTATCTTGTATCCCATAAAATGGGTCCATGATATAACATATATATATATGTTATATATATATAGGACCCAGTTATAAGTGAGGGGCCTTACCTTCTACCTACGTCAGACTTGCTTTGTATCTACTTTTTCGGATCATCGAATGGTCCGTGTTTCTGCTGAGTTCATAACCTGTCCACGGCAAGATCGGATTTTCGTCCTGGGCGTTCCTGGGCAAAAAACTCATTTCATATGGTGGTGAAAGCGTGGTGATGTTTAGAATGTGTTTTGTTTCATCATTTTTTACAAAATTCTGAATGGATCTTATGAACTTTTTTTGAACATCAATTCTATGATGTTCCATGAGATCTTCAGATGTTCGAATGTATTTTCAATTTGGGAACATGACCCCCAAAATCATTGAACTATTGCTGGTGTATGTTCCTGCCAACACATTATATATAATATATACACAGATTTCCGAATAAATGTGTGTTGGCCAATTCCTTCACAACTCAACAGGTTGATCCCATTCGATTGGTGAATGTCAGTGTTTCACGGTTACATAATACTTAATATCCAGATGTTTGATTGGTGACATGCTAACATATATAGCCAAGTTCTTGTTGTTTCAGTCTTGGTGAAAAAAAAACGATGTTTGCTGGCTAGGTCCCAAGTTCTTGTTCTTTGTGAAATCCTCAACTTTCATTTCTTTCAAAATACCACATGACCGGCTCCCTGATGTATGCGGGCAAAAAGCCTTGTTAGGCTGCTTCAATCTCTATGTTGATGAACGCATGTGAAATCATGTGAACATACCATTGTTTGATGGTTAACCGCCCATATTAAGTCCTCTTAATCCAATGTTTGTGGTTCAAATATGTTCAAATCACCATTTTTGCCGGGTACACCATCAATGTTCACCATTTTTCCTGGCTTCAAACTCCATCCTTTCACCATTTCGGCCGGGTAAAACGGTAAAACCCACCCTGCAACACCATCACTTCCCGGCCCTCGGCGAACCTTCTCGGCTTCGGCGAATTCCCCGGGCTTTGCCTGCAGCAGGCCGCTGAAGACGCCACTCATGTGACGGATGTTGAACCTGGCGGCGGACCCGACGTTTCTGGTGTCGTGAGTTTTTTTGGACCTGAAAACTGGTGAAAGAAATATGACAACTGGTGAAAAATATTGGAGTTCAAGTTTGTAGAGGCTACTTTCCTTTTTGTATATAGGAATTGGTCAAACAAAAACAGGTCCGGAGACTTTGTTTATGATTTTGGGCGTATGTTTTTTGAGAAGTATTGACAAAATGTGACTACCAGAAACTCATGAAAATTTCAGCGGGTATCCCATTTGGACCTGAATTTTTTTGAGAAGATCATCCCACAAACTCCGCCTTACATTGCTGCATTTCTTTGGCTTTTCCAAGACTTCAAAGATATTTGGGATTATTTGGGTAGAATCCCAGCGAATGGACAGCCATTCAGCTTCACTGGTTGATAGGGATTTCCATTTTTTTTTTGACCGCCTAAACCAGGTAGTTCCGAACGCTTAAACCCTCGATGTTTCACCGCTTTGGGTCACTGCTCTGTGGTTTCTACCACGGAGATCTGCAGTATTTCTCCCTGAGTCCGGTGATATAAAAAAAACTGGGATTGGTGAGCTGATACCGTCGAGTTAATTTTAACATATACCCATAGGATCCATGGTGCTGCTATATATGGTGTGCCATGGATCCCATCAATATACCCCCAATGTTAGCATATATACCATACATGGATCCTATGGGATATGGAAAATGGTCTATTTAGTTCGATAATTGATGGTGATTTAACTTTAACGGTGATGTTCCAGTTCGCCACGTTAAGCACATGGTATATCCATTGGTTCCTTGGCCCCATTTCTTCCCAGCGAGGCAGGGAACTCGTAGTGGAAGTTGCTGGCAGTCTTACGGAAGTTGCTGACCTAAAAAAAAAACCGTGGAGCCGTGGAAAAAACATGGGAGTTCAGGTCATGAGTTACCCTCTGGTAAACATAGCCATGGTATAGATGGCCCATAGAAATAGATGGTTTACCTATCATAAATGGTCATTTTCCATGGCTATGTTAGTCATAACCAGGCCGGGTAACTCACCCATCAATCCCATCAGGAAAACTTCATGCATCATCCAAGGCCCAAATTTCCATTAAACTTCATGGGAACTCAACCCCCAAAGGATCCACCCCCTCAAGGTTGCATCCCCACAACTGGGATGAGGATGTCTCAAGTACACTAGGGCCACTAGGGTAACCTAACGTCGATGTGGAAAAACCCTACGAACAACCTATGGTTTCTATCGGAAAATCATCTAGACATGGTGGATGTTATGCACATCTATGTTACGGGGTATCCTTAGGTGCAACAAAATGCAAAACGAGTGAGTCTCCGACCACCATGGAGTGAAGGCTCAAGGCGGCTTTGATGATACCTCTCGGCGTGGCTGTTGGACTGGCCAAGTGGCAAGCATCATATGATGACGTTTCGTACTAGCGTATCATATTACAGTACAACATATCACATGACATAACATATCACATGACATAACATATCACATGACATAACATATCACATGACATAACATCTCCATCTCAGACCAGATCAGACCAGACTATTCATCATCATCATCATCATCATCATCGTCATCGTCAACGTCATCGTCATCATCATACCATCATCATACCATCATCATACCATCATCATACCATCATCATACCATCTCATCATTCACATGATATACAACTACTGGTTGTACATTCATTTAGGTCCAAAATTTATCATAAATTGTCATAAAACCATCATCATATCTCATAAATTAAAGAATTCTCAGGCACATAAAATCATAAAATCCATAATATACATGATCATAAAATACCATAAACATCTCACAAATCATCATAAAATGGAAAGATGTACCCTCTGGTAATTTAACATAGCTATTGAAAATGGCCATTTGTAGTGGATTTTCCCATTAAAAATGGTGATTTTCCATAGTTATGTTAGTTTACCAGAGGGTAATCATGCTGAATCCAAAAAACGCAAGCCCCTTCGGTGCCACCGGTCTCACCCGCACTTCCCCGCCTGAGACCTGCTCCTGTACCGGACCCTTGAAGGGCAGTCGTTCAAAGTGACCTTTTTGAGGCAAGGCGCGTGGGTTTCTGTGGTGATTTTGGGCCATGAAAAACGTGAAATTAAACATGGTTTGACCAACGAAAATAGTGATTGAAGCCATTAAAATCATTAAACATAAGATTTAGCCAGCAAGCATGGTGATTTAACATGATTTCACCAACAACAATAGTGATTTCAGGCATACATGAAGGATTTAACCAACAATGGGTAGATATTGGGGATATTAACCAACCGATAAGGGGAGCCCAGCAGGGCCTGGCGCCCTGATCCGTACAAGATTCACAGACTCACTGCTGGTAAACAAACATGGCTTGCTAGAAAATCCTCCATTTATAGTTGATGTTCCTATGAAAACTTCTCTATTTAGTTCGGGGATTTTCGATCAGTTATACGGTTGAATACCGGAGGGAAGTATATAAGGCAACAATTTCACCAACCAAACCAAAATATATCCAGCAAAAGTGCGTCAACTGTAAAATGGCATAATGTTGGCTGCCTAATAATAAATACCCCCCCCCTATTTTTTTTTTTTAGGGGGGGGTCAACTTTCCTATAATAATCTATTTGTGGGAATCTATAGCTGGGATCTATAATCTGATAGATTCTCCATGGTTTTGTTGGGTTTCTGTTAGATTCTGCATAGGGTTTGGTTAGATTTCTGAGATGTTCTGCATAGGTTCTGCATGGATTAGGGTTGGTTTCTGAAAAGGAGGAGGACGAGGAGGAGGAGAAGGAGAAGAAGGAGAAGGAGAAGGAGGACAACAAAATTGGAGTTGCGGAAAAAAGTTTCCACTATTGCCATGCCTGGTGCGGGTTTGTTATTGCTATTCTGGGGCTTGCAAAGGGAGTACCCTTTGTGGACCTGTTTTCTTGCTTTTTTTAATAAGGGTTTTATAAGGAAATCAGCTGTTTGGTAATTGGATCAGATTTCTGGAATCTAAGCTTTTGCTAATCAAAAGGGAAGGCTGCTTTGAAAAGGATTTGCTTTACTTGACTCTTTTGGCAATACTAAAAGTAAATGGAGCTAATTGACTTTTAGTATTGGAGAAAAAATTGGAGTTGGGAAAACAGTTTCCACTATTGCCATGTTGGGTCCACTATTGGCCATGCCCTCTGGACAAGGTCTGAACATGACTCTTTGGCAATACTAAAAGTAAATAGAGCTAATTGACTTTTAGTATTGGAGATAAAACTGGAGTTGCGGAAAAATGTTTCTACTATTGACAAGATATCACTATTGGTCAGACAACATTAGGAAGTATGCCCAGTGCATAGTGCTTGTCCTCCTGTTTGAAATGCACCAGTCAATCCCATATCTCCTTCCGTTTTGTCAATGAACTTCCAAGAAAAACAGGTGCCTTCTAGGTGTCTAATGAAAGCCCAAGCAAACTTTTCAACACCTCCTGAAAAACTGATCAATATCATCTCCAAGTTGTCACACAAAACCGGTTGGAACTACTTCCGGTAATCAAACCGACAAAGAAAACTCCACAATATAAAAATATTATGGGATGTTCATGGATTTTTCAACCAGCCATATTTGAAGTACCGGAGGGTACCTGAAATGCACTCAACATCTTGCCCAGTGACCCTTCATGAAGGTGGAGTAGATGGTCAACAGTGCGGACCTCATGGACCACAGCCACGAGCTTTGCGCAGGTCCGAAATGGAAAATCGCCAAGAAGAATCATCCCATCCTCCCCTAGAATTTGTTGGTAACTTATGGTAACAATAGCAGTGAATGGTAGTAAGGATTCATAGTTATCTCATGTTATCCCATTACCCTCTGGTAAACTAACATAGCTATAGAAAATCACCATTTGTAATGGGTAAATCCACTATAAATCACCATTTTTGGCTATGTTCACCAGAGGGTAATGGATCTTAATGGTAATCACTACTAGAATCATTAGTAATCATGGCAGTTCACTACCATCCCCCCCAATGAGTAATCATCAACCATTATCGGTCATTATCACAATGGTTAAGAGGAGTTAATTGTCTTTGACAATGGCTGATACTGGTTAACAATCATAAATTAGTGGGATATCCCAAAATAATTAGGGGGATTACCAACCCCAGTGGGAGATTAATGATTTTATAATGGTTTTATAACTGTCCAACTGTAAGGAATCCCATCCCCCGAATCATATTACGTAACCAACCCCATTCTATGGTTCCCAATATGTGGTTTCATCCCCTACTAAACCATGACTTTCTGTCGGGGGTTGAGTATCACGAGGATGAAGACCAATCATGTTTTTCAGCGCGAAACTATTCATGCAAACATCGCCAAGAAAATATGAATGAGAATTCAACATGATCAATCATTCCTTTCTTGGTGATGGGGCAGCCAAAAGTATAAACTACTTCAGTGGCAATCCCGAACTGAAGAGTTTTGCACTAGTATTAAAACCACTCCATATTCAACATCTTTGGAAAATAAAAGGAATTCATACATCAACATATATCAACTCGTATCAGAATTCACATCATATTCTCAACTATATTAGGAGGTTTCCTAAGTCATATTTTTCTACCCCAGGTTTATCATCCATGAAAAAAACATGCAATTTTCCATAACATCAACAGATCCAGCATAATCCAGTGGGGATCGCCCCCCCCTTTTTGTTGTTCGTCCCCAAGCTACAGCCCCTGGGCCCCAAGTCACCGGCCCGCCCAAAATTCGTCACGGAAAGGCACTGCTCGGGGAAGGGCACGGCACAGCACCAGAAGTGGCGCTGCAGACGTTGGTTCACGATGAAGGAGCCCGCAGTGGGATTCATGCAGCACAGGTACCTGGAATTTCTGCAGAAATGGATGGAACACCTGGAAGAATCTGGGAATTGCATGGGAAAAATGGATGAGTATGGATGAGTACTGTACCTCGGAATTGGATTCGATATGGAAAGAAATGGATGGAAAACATGGATCAAAAGGCTGGTATCATTGTGAACATCAAAAAAGCTGACGTGGACTCTCAGCCAAATATGGGTAGTTTTTGACTCATGGGTTCGGTCGCTGAGAATCGTGGATTTACGATGATTTACGACCAAATCTGTTTTTAGTGAGGTATATTGAAGCATGGAACTTCAGGCTTTTCCGACAAACCCACCGTGCTGTCACATTCTATTTCAATCTGAGAAGCAAGAAACTGGCAGAAACTTGCAGAAGGTGTTAAGGTTGGAAAGGCAAGTGTCGGGTAGTATCTTAAATATTTCAAGTTGAATCGGCCGAAGACGAAGATCCCATGGTGTTGGTGTCTAACCGATCCCCAGTCCTGTGACGTATCCCACTCCAATGGATAGGAAAAGGTGAACCATCCCCTGGCAACTCTTGATGAAACTCAAAGCTTGAAAGGTCGATTTCAGTGATGATCAATCCGATTATTCTCTTCAGCTACTGATTATTGATGATTTTTTGAAGCGATTTTTCATCTGGAGGTTGGTGATTCCTTAAACACAATGGTCGCTGATGTTTTTCCGCGCTGGAAACCAAGATGTGCCCTCCGATCATTACACATGGTCATAGAAATAAGTTAGCAACTCATCTACGAGAATGGAGCAAAGAATGGATCTTCCAGCCATCTTAGTTTTTGTGATTTACAAAGATGACAAAAAAAACACATAACTTAAAAGCATCAAGAATCTCATCAACAATCTCATGGAATCAATAGCCGAAGCCGCCAAAACATAAAACAAAAGGGGGGGCCCATGAAAACTCTCCGCTGCCGCTAATTACTTTGTTCCAGGCCGCTGGGTGTTGCCAATGTCTTTCACCAAGATCTTCTGCCTGTCGTACCAGTGCCCATAGTCCTGCTTCTGCTTCATCAACTCGATGGCAGACCTGATGGGATCAAGGCTGGAAAATCCAGATGAAAATCCAGACCTTGGATGATTTTCCCAGTTCGAAATCCACAAAAAGTTCGATGATTTTCCCAGCAAACTATAGAAATATATACAAATTGATGTTCGGTCATGGTCCAGCCATCTAAGACCACTGGAAGGTATAGCATTTTCACCATTTTTCGGGCAAGCCATGGAAGCCGCTCCGGAAACCACTCCGGCCGGAGGCGCTGTGTGTTGTACTTGTCCAGGGCCGGCATATTCAAGTCATCCACAAAGTAGATCAACTGCAACTTCCCCGGAGGAGCATACAACTTTCCGGCCTGGCTGAGCTGGCTGATGTGATCTGATGTGTGGCCGTGGTTTTTAGCGTGGTGGCAAAACATTCAGACCCAAGGCCTCAAAGAATCTCATCCCCTATGCAATTCATATTAAACTAGCGTTAAGCATCCTCCTAGATGGTTCCAAATATGTGGTTCCATCCGCTACTATGAAGTGGTTTATGGGGTGTGTTAAATATGAATGGGGGCAGAGATTAGTGGTTACTTGGTGTGAAGTTTGAGTATTTCACCATCACATCGGGAGGCTAGTATCCTATATTCATCCACAAGTAGACACCTGGCTATGTTTGAACTGCCATCACCATCTCGAGGCCACACTCCTATACCAAAGAGTTACACTACTTAGCTGGGTATATGTGAATTATCTTGACAATTCTTTGCATCAAAAACGGCTGGACATGTTCCCTCTCAACCTGATTCATGCCCTTCCCCAAGTCGCCATATCCAGATCCGGCGAAAAAAAAACGGCCTTCTTCTCCAGGGGATTCTCCATCATCGTCTGAAGAAGGGTGGAATCCGTGTAGTAGCTCATGTTCATCGCCTTGGAGGAGCCACCCCACATCAAGCCAGATCAAGCCACCATCCGATCTTTTTTTGCTTGGCGACAGCTGAACATCCATCCCTTTTGCACCAGTTTAGGATTCCCAGTTTAGTGACGTCTGCTCCAATTTTACAATCTCCAAATTTCTCCAAGCAACGTAGTAGGTGAAGACATCCGGGGGTAAAGACTTCAGCAGTCCCAAGCAGCTCTGTGTCTTTCCACATCCCGCCAGACCAATGAGCATCACCTCAGATCGCCGGCGCGTTCGCGGTTCAACCATCGGGATTTTACCATTGAATAAGGATCATGTAGTAAACCCAATAACCCATAGGATCCATGTATGGTATATATGCTAACATTGGGGGTATATTGATGGTAAATGTTACCATATATAGCATACATGGATCCTATGGGTAATGAAATCATCCCCAAAATCACTCATGTTCAATGGGTGGTATCCAAACCCTTACTAAAAAAATGGAGGTTTATGAAATTGGGTTTCCGACAGGAATTTATGGATTTAAGCATGAACAAGCAGGATTATGATGGGGATATAGCTAGGTGAAAACTATAATGAGGACATTTCACGGGGAGATATAGTTCACCATAATTTGATGGAAGTGATTGTCAATATCCTCATGTTAACCATATCCCATCAAGTTATGGTGAACTATAAAAGTGCTATAACATTAATATATGATAACTTGATGGTTAACATATTTCCCCAATGTTCCCCATTTCACGTGATTGTCAATCACTGATTACTCCCAGGGACTATCATGGAATATCACCTCCGGTAGCATCATTGCCATGGTTAACCCCCGGAACTAGGCCTGGATGTTTCTCAGCTTCCAGGAGCTGATGGCGCAAATATCCAGTACGCGCCCCACGGAACGTGACCGGTTACTCCGAGAGCAGAGCTATTCACAATGTATAACATTGTATAACTGTATAACAATGTCACCTAGAGCAGTAAATAACATTAAATAACAACCATTGAACATTGACATGAATTCATAAAGAAACATTATTCATGTACATAATAATAACATAAATATAACATCCTGGTTGGTGGTATACCTACCTACCCCTCTGAAAAATGATGGAGTTCGTCAGTTGGGATGATGAAATTCCCGACTGAATGGAAAGTCATAAAAGTCATGTTCCAGTCACCACCAACCAGCATCAATAAGCATATAGCTATTGGTCAGCCTTTGCGAAATCACACCTCGCAATCCACAAATCCCGCATCGTCGGAGGTGCGGGGTGGTGCTGTTCAATGAGGGCCTTCATCAAGTAGGACATGGCGTAGGTCTCATTGGTCGTCACCTCCGCTGGCGCTGGGGTATCAACAAAACATGGAAAGGCTCTGGTTATGACATGTTCCGCAGCTCCGCGTTTTTTTGAGATGTAGTGAGGATTTATAGAAATATCTCTGGAACATTCTGGAACTTGTCGTATGAATCACTTGGGGCACGGCGGCTCTATAGTTGAGGGCTGGTATGTGACTAATCGCTTGGCAAGACCCCTAAGACCCTCCGGATGGTTTCAGTGCACTTAAAACATTCGTCATCTAATGTCATCCACACATCCACAAATCGATGGCTTCGCACCTCAAGATCCACTTAAAGAAACTCGCCGCCCATCATATCCATGATAAATTGGAAACCACTCCGGTGTCATCATTGCCGGCTGGGAAATCCCCGAACTAAATCACTCATTAGGGTTTTTATGAGGGTTTTAATGGGAAAAACCCATGAACATCATCCATAAATTGCTGGATTTTGGACATGTTTGGATTGATCCGGATGGTAACTGGTTGGTGGTATACCTACCCCTCTGAAAAATATGAAAGTCAGTTGGGATGAATATTCCCAATATATGGAAAGTCATAAAATTCCATGTTCCAAAACACCAACCAGGTAAAAACATGGCCACATTTTCCCGGCTTTTCCCCAGGCGTTTTTCGGCTCGACGCGACAGGTAAGTGACCGTCACTTCTCCCATGGGCGTCTCGCTGGAGTATTCCAGGGTCTCCACCGCGGTGGACCACTCCTCGAACTTGGCATCTTTCACCTGGGCTGCGAATGTCGCGTCCTTTTTTGGTAAAAAAAACGGTTGGGGCCGGGAGCTGGTGAAAAACCCTATCTATTATCATAGAAAGCTGTTGTTAAAGGGGTTTCTACAAACCTCTCTATTAATCAACCAACCAATGGGAAAAGGACATCTATGGGAAAGATTGGGCTAAAAATTGGGCTGAGAATGGTGACACAAGGTGACACTGTGACGACAGCTTGGAACTGAAGCATGCTTGGATCACTTTTGACCAAAGATTTCTGAAGTGGTCCATGGTTCAAGCAGAAATGGTGGCAAAAAAGACAGTCACTTGCATGTTTCTCGATAGAAAAAGTAGGGAAACGTTGGCACTGAGAAACAATGGCCCGAGTTCATGGGAAGTGCTGGCTGATGCTTGTGGGATGTTGTTAGAAAAAAATAGTCGTTGGGGATGGTTAAGGGGTAAGAGTGCGATTTTTATCATATGCACATTTTTTGCACATACTAAACCTGGGAAGTTTGGGGCTTAACCATCCATAAAAATCACATTTTGGTTGAACAAAAAATCATATACCAGGAATATGCATATAGATAGACCCATTATATTCCCATGAAATACCTATTACAGGATACCACCATGTCCGTTGGTTAAATAGCTAAATCCCCATGAACATCTGGGGGCTGCCCAGATTAGTTCATAGGGCTACGCGCATTCCAATTCCCGGCACTTCCGCCATCAATGGATCGCTTTTGTCGGGAAAATCTTCACCGAAAACACGTTGTGTGTTTCCATGTTTGTCCTATATGAACTCTGCGGGTTTCTGGTGTTCATTGTCCTGAAAGAACACGAGCATTGTATGTTGGCAACAGCTCCATTCACCGATAAAAAACGGAAAAAAAAACAAAACCGATCCTCTGAAGCCACATCTTTTCACTCAAAAATCTCTATTTTCAGGGTCAAACTCTGAAAAATGTGGCGTCCCGCAAAATACTGGTTTCAAACGATAGGGATTTCCCCCAATAGATTGTGATTTTATCCATTATATATTTATATAATTATATATACACTATATAACTATAGTCCACTTATGTTTTCGTTTTCAATTCGGCAATTCATTTGGGAAACTAAAATGGTCTGAAAAAAAATCCAGCATCAACCAATTGGGCTTGAATTTAGCAGTGGAACAACGAGGCAGTAACGCCACTGAGCTACGTAGTAGTCGAAGATGCCACCCTTGGAGGGATACTTCACGCTCTTCATCTCGCCCTTCCACCAGTTGCCTCGTGGTGTCCGGGGTTTACAAAGAGGGGGCCTGTTGGATAACTTAAGGTAGACATAACAAAGATAACTGGGGTTTGTGGTAGTAAAAAATGATCTCGTATGTACTTATGAACTAAAGTTCATAGAGTTTATAAGCCAAATTTCAACTTGCTAGGGGATGACACCACTAATATTTGGGACCATAGAAGGGGGTTATGTAGCATTAGGGGGGTGGGATGACACCTTGGTGAAATAAATACACTCCTCCTTACCAAATGGTACGACATGGTACCCAACAGCTAAGTATAGATATCTCTACCATATAATTGGGGTATAGGTATATCTATGTGTAACCACCATTAACCATAAAAACAGTACATCTCTATATATATGTATATATACAAGAGGTACAATTTGGTCTATAACCACTATTAACGGAGATATATCTACCATACACCCTAGTTTTTTGGAGTGAAATTAATTAACCAAGTTCGCTAACTCTGGGGCAAAACCTTGTGAGATATCGTCTGGGTTTGCCTTGCCATGGGTCCCTAATTTCACTGCTTCATCAGTTTGTCCCCATTCAAATAGCCAGAAATTCATGGCATATCCCATTTTCAGATACACTCATCTTGGGTATGATTGGGTATCATCATACTAGTATTGAAATCACTTACCCCAGCCATTGATGTCCGTTGTTTATTGGTTCAATCCCCATGGTGTTTACGTCGTTTACGTGTGTTCATGGTTTGAACCTCTCATGCTGGTTGCTTCAAACCCTAAATCTCCAGCACGTGGCTCCTCAGTTGTGTTTCTTGGTTTATAACCCCCATTAATTGAATGTTGGAATTCCCAATCTTCCATTTTTTCGATCTAGCTCAAAACATGTAGCTGGCTCAATTTCATCAGGGGTATGTTTTGACAGTCACCTTGGGCTTTTTCAGAGGTACCATATCTAGTACTAAAGTAATCAGTGGGGATTGAACCTGGCAATTTAATGCAATTTAACAGATTGGGAAGTTTCTGCGAGCTCGCTCAACTGCAACGAGCTGGCTCAGCACCATCGAGCTCGCTCAATGCCACGTAGCTGGCTCAGGGGCATCGAGCTAGCTCAATGGCATCGAGCTGGCTCAATTTTTTTAGCGAAAAAAAAAAAACTCGCAGAAATTGAGCCAGCTACGTCACGTTGAGCTGGCGGACGAATGTGAGAGCATCAAAACGAATACTAGCTATGTATTGGCCGGGTTCATGACGCATTGGCGAGCCGGCTCAAGGGCATGTAGCCGGCTCAATTTCTGCGAGGTTTTTTTTTTCTTTTTTTTTTTTCGCTAAAAAAATTGAGCCAGCTACGTGGCGCTGAGCCAGCTACGAGGCGCTGAGCCAGCTACGTGGCATTGAGCCAGCTACGTGAGCCAGCTACGTGGCACTGAGCCAGCAAGGTAGCTTTGAGCTTTGAGCTAGCAAGGAGGCAGTGAGCCAGCAAGGTAGCTTTGAGCTTCATCATCATATATATATATATATACACCTATGCAATCCCAACCATGTAATATACTAGATCTAGGGAAAAGCAATTTTTTTGAGGGAGACACGTACCTTTGAGCTGGAGCGGGAATGTGAAATCTAACATTGTAATTAACTAACTAAAGATATCCTGGTTGGTGGTTGACCTACCCCTCTGAAAAATAAGAGTTCGTCAGTTGGGATTTTCTGAAATTCTCAACTGAATGGAAAGTCATAAAACATGTTCCAAACCACCAACGAGATATCCATATATCTGGGTGAATTTAATAATGATTCACTCACTTGACTTAAGGCAAGTTTTGGAGATGTATCCTTATCAACCATCATTCCAGTGAGGTGGCAGTGAGGTCGTCATAATTTACCAATGTATAATATATACTAATAATTATTAATATACATATTTAAGATATTATACATATTATATATCATATGTGTATCTACCATAAGCCATACTTATTGGAATTCCGTAGAAACCAACTTCGCATCTTCACCCCACCTGCACTCCGAGGGGCTGAAGTTCTTGCGATAATCCACACCATCCACTTCCGCGAGGCACAGACCACAGGCAGCCGTGAAGCAGAACATGAACCAATACCTCCAATGATGGCCATTTAGTTCGGTGATTTCTGGGCAAAATTAATAATATTTCACTAACCTGAATCTTTCGGCCATTTGGGGATGATTTCCCACAATCTAACCATGATTTCCAGTGAGGGAGAACAGTGAGGTCGTTATAATTTACCCAGTTATTTACTAAAAAATGTGATTGTCCATAGCTATATGGGACAGATTTACCAAATATGGGACCAATCGTGGCCAATCTTAGATACCCTGCAAAAAATGACAACACCCACATTAGGTATGGACAAAACTAAAGCTACACAACTTCGCTAGTGAGTCTCCATGTTCCCAGTTTTCCTCTCATGTTCCCAGCATGTTCTCATGATAATGGGCTCTGAAAATTGGGCACCATACATCAGGGTATGCTCAGAATTTTCAGACGCACAAAAAAACCCATTGCTCATTAGGCAAATCCCAATTGTTGATGCTTCAACCAGCATGTTCAACTATGTTTGATGCTGTTTCCTTGTTCAATGGGATTTTCAGGATCTAATTGATGAAGGTACCTACCATTTTTTTGAGGCCTAAATTTCAGGGAATATCACAGAATAAGGCCAGAAATATGGTACTAACGTACCTCCATATCAAAGGATCCTGAAATTCCCATTGACTCTGGTGATGACTAACAGTTTGCCCATTTATAGATGATTTTCCCATTAAAACCTCCATTTATAAGGGATTTTCCATGGCTATGTCACATCTTCCATTTTTGGGGGCAGATTCCACCATTGATCCCATCATTTTCATCGCTCGCCAGGCGGCTCCAAGGATTCGTAGGTGGCCGGAGACAGCAGGTTGTCCAGCAGGCTACAGCAGGCGCTGATGAGACAAATGTCCACCTGGGAGGACAGGGGTGAGGCCCAGTATCCCAGTTATGTGGGTTTGTCTGAAAATGTTGGGTTAATATTCCCAATGAAATAGCCATTTAATAGGGATAATGATCAGCAAAACCATTGGGTACAATGGGGTACACTATTTTCAGACACACCCATGTAGAGTTATGTCTTTTTTTTAACCCAAAGATCCATTCAAAGATCCATGACGATCCGAAAATTGATGAAGAGTATAGGTATATTCCAAAAGAAAAAACATAAAAAACCCATTGGTTTAGCAAGTTCTGTGTGTCGACTTAGCCATCTACGAGGCTTCACCTTCTATGTTCCCTTCAGATGGGGATGGAAAAAGCAATACCACTGGTTTGTTTTTGGCGGTTGATGGGCCCCTATTAAAATTAAGGCATAATTGGGATTTGTCCAATATTGGGGTGTGTATAAACAGATGGTTTGTTAGGGGATGTCGAAGAAAAATGCTAACCATCAATCGGATTCGATTTAACCAATGAATAATGATGGAGATGGCTTTGTCTAAAACAGGGTACCGACAAATAAATGGTGTGTTTCCCATCAGAAACAGCGAATGAGTCATTTTTGATGGTTAGTTTTGAGGATTGCGAACTTCATTCACTTGGTGGGCTTGATTGGGCTTGTCTAAAAATAAGGTTGCCCTTGAAATCCACAAGTCAATCATCAGTATCCGTATATTTGATGTAAGAACTCAATTTTGGGGGTCTACCACAGTTTTAGACAAGACACACCCAACTCAGGATGCATGCCCCTTCCCCTCAAAATGGGATTAACTTGGATTTGAGACAGCCCACCAACATACAACACATGAATACTAGGAGCTTCCCCCAAATGGCGAATGAACACATGGAAAATCCAGGTGAAAGATAAGAAACCTGTAATAAATTCGGAGTACAAAGTGGTGCCCTAGGTCGGAATTTCGAAAGATAAAACATAACTTCAATAACTCTTGGGTTAATGATATTTATTGTTAGTGGTTTATAATTTCAATGACTAGGATTTATGGTATATTATATAGTATATATATATATGTGGTGGTTTCCTAAAATAGGGGTACCCCCATCCATGTTCTTTTCGGATTTTCCCTTATAAACCATCCATAGCTTGGGTACCTCCATTGATGGAAACCCCCATATATATGCATTGCTTCAGAAGTAGGATTCCCCAAATGGATGGAAAAGTCAATCACCATCAAATTAGTAAGGATTTAATATATCTGATGATGGTAAATGGTTGGTTATCTAAAGTAAGGATGGTCATCTAATATACCAATTAGTAAGGATCATTTACCATCAAATAAATCACTTGATTTACCCTCTGGTAAATTAACATAGACCCTGGCAGATGGGGGTTGGAAGATGAGTTTCCACTAAAAATTGGTCATGTTCAGGGTCAACAAGTTTATTTACCATAGGGTAAGTACTTCTCCATCTATTTGGGGATGACTGACTATATCTGACTACCCTCTGGTAAACTAACATAACTATGGAAAATCACGGGAAAACTCACTATAAATGGTGATTTTCCATAGTTATGTTAGTTTACCAGAGGTTGACATATGGGGCACCCGAAAATTCGAACTGGCGAGGAGCCATGGGCACCAGGATCTTCACGTTTTTCAGCATCCAAATAGTAGTGCTGGCCCCACACCTTGGCTCGGTGGCTTCAAGCCGTGGAACACGTATCAAGTTCGGGGAGTTCCATATGGCAATTCCATGGGAATTCCATGGGGAAATTCCATGTTTTTCATGGGAAATGTCGTGAAAAATTGAAAAACACATGAATTTCATGGGAATTCATGATGGGATATTCCGGAAATTGGATGATATGCCATCCATCCAAGAACGAGGAGCTCCAACAAAGGGCTCTCTGAACATTTTCATACATGAATAGATCCAGTAGACAGGAGTTTGATTGAGGAGTATTTCACATCCCATAGGATCCATGTATGCTATATATGGTAACATGGATCCCATCAATATACCCTCAATGTTAGCATATATACCATACATGGATCCTATGGATATGAAATGGATGAATGTTTGGATGATTTGAGGCTCAACGATTCTAGACCCCATCCAATCCCAAAGCTGGAACTCAATGGACATTCCCTGCTGGAGCCATCTCAAGCCTTTTTCCTTGCTGATTTCCATCCTGAGATTCATCGTGAAACCACCATGGTTTGATTCGAATTTTCCTTGTGTAATCATGTTAAATCTACAATCAGATCAGTTGAATCTTAACTGGTTACGAGTAAGTCATATTAAATCATCTTTTTTTGTAACCCCCAAGAAAAATAGAACCGTGATTTCTCACAAGTGGAATTCTACTTTTCTATATCTTTCTGGGGGTTGCTATAGATAATGCTAAATCATATTATCTCTCCTATCCTAACGCATTTCTCCGGATGGAATCCACCCTACCCCGGCTCAAGGCACTTCTCGAAGAAGTTCCACAGCTGGTCTTTGATGTTGTCAGGGTGCTCCTGCCATAGACAAAGCCACTCGACGTTGCCAAAAAAAAGACATGCCAATCTGATTGATACCCTGTAAGAATATGTATATTCTTGCTGGATACTCTATATATATATATATATATATATGTATATGTATGTATATATATATATATAATATTATAATATATATATATACCCATTTCAATCAAAATCTAATTGATACCCTGCAAGTCTCCTGCTTCTTGATCCAACTCTTGACGTAGGATCGCCACTGGACACCAAAGGTGTCATCCATACCTCATTGCATGAGAAAACCAGGACCTGTGGAATCCTGTGGACCTGTCCAGGGTTGTGATCATCTGTGATACCCCTGCAAGGTGGTGCCCCCAAGATAGCTAAGTTGTTTTATAACTCCAATAACTATGGTTTATTGTACTTATATCTATAGTTAATGGGGTTTATAAACCAACTTATAACTGGGGGGCACCACCTTGTGAAAATGTGATGTGATATTGTGTGGTACCCTCTGGTAAACTAACAGTTTGCGAACTTGAAAATGGCTGAAAATGGCCCAGTCGAAATAGTTAAAAATTACCCAGCTATAAAATGGTGATTTCCCAGAGTTTTTGGTACGTTTACCAGAGGGTATCCATTTCAATGGCAATTTTACAAGAGGACTCTCGGCTTGTGAAACAAATTCTTGGTGGAATCTCTCATCTTGATTTGCAGCTTGACGATATGCTTGGGAAACTCCATCTCATAGGCAATATATATATATATATCATTAAATGTACATTACATATATATATATATGTATATATATTAACCCTAGCTCCCTTCACGCTCCCTCCGCTCCCCACATGGTAGTTGAAGGCGCAGTGATGCGAGAAAACACCCATGCCACCAAGTGGCAAACGATGCCCGCGCGCGTGGCAGTGGCCGGGGTGGCATAGTTCAGATCTCGGATTTCGAAGATCATCTTCATGTGCACCTCGAGGGCGCGGGAAAAGATGCTGGTTCAGCCGTAAAAAATATGTCCTTACCTGACTTGCTTTTATACTTGCTTACCATTGGGGGTTCTTGGTAAAGAACACAACCACAAACTCACAAACCGCATGTTTTCTGTGTTTGACTTACAGTATAAACCTCAAAGGAATTATGACCACAAAATTGTGTTTATAATGCATAAATCCATGTATAACCCCCTGAACTTTCAGGTTGTTAAAACCATATTTAAACATCTACAAAGCCTCAGAAAAACCCACGCGGGGGTTTTGTTTCAGCCGGCAGACCTTCAGGGGGATACGTTCGTTGGAGGGCAAGGTCAGCAGTCGGTTGTCGTCCATGACGCTGTTCATGGATTCGATCCAATTGGCGTCCAAATCGCCTCAAAGGCCAGGCGGCGGCCAGGTTAGTAACTGGGTGGAATTTCGTATGGTGAACGAAATAACCGAATTTATCAAGGCTATCTTATTAACCCCAACACCAGAATTTAGCAAGGCCTTTTCAAAGTTTGTTGGGACAAGATAACCCCCCAAAAAAACTCTATAGTTATATATATTATATATCCACTGACAGTTCACTGGAATTGCACTTCCAACCTAGCGAGTTTCGCCCTTCAGCTAGGTAGCCAGTGGGTCATATGGTCATGTTGTAGTAGTGCTTCCTGTTGAACAAACTTTTTGTGTAGGTATGAAAACATGCATTCATCATTCATTGAAAAATGATATGGTGCATGAATGCATGAATTAATGCATGAATAAATGAATGATCGAATGAATGGATGAATGAATGAATGAATGAATGGATGGAAGGATGAATGAATGGATGAATGAATGAATGAATAAATGAATGAATGAATGAAACCTGATGGGTTGTCAAAACTATTGAAAACTCATACCACAGTACATGGGAAGGTGACGATCAAATGGTGCTATGATTTTTCGCAGCATATGGCAGCATGGACGGCCTCACCATCCACAAAACCATTGACACAAAGTCAACAAAAACTGCTGTTTGACAATCAAACATGCCGGTGT
Organism: Cladocopium goreaui; assembly: GCA_947184155.2. Classification (NCBI taxonomy): domain Eukaryota; class Dinophyceae; order Suessiales; family Symbiodiniaceae; genus Cladocopium; species Cladocopium goreaui. The sequence goes on along the minus strand of CAMXCT020000224.1, from coordinate 121,108 downwards.
TAACAGTTTACAATGATATATACTTTATCAAAAATCATCAAACATTTAGATATGTGCTTAGTAAAGAAATTGAACTTAAGGACGAATCTTCAGGCAACCAGAGATTTTCCCACGAAATACGTGTTTCTGAGATGAACCGAATAGATCGCAGAAAGGTAGTATGATACTTTGATAATAATTGTTCATAGCTGATGAGAGTCGGCAAATGTAAGACTAACAGAATATTGGCCTGCACTAAAGATTGCAAACATGGCCCTGCAAATGATTTTTGGCACCACGGATTCCAAAGTGACTCGCCGACAACTCTGAGCTCGTTGTTGAGCCATCAATGGCCCGCAACAATGGCAATGTGAAAAAACATGTTTCACATGACCAGTCAATCTGTGGGTTTGTTGGATAACTTCTCACACATACCATCCACCTTACCCATAGGATCCATGTATGCTATATATGGTAACATTTACCATCAATATACCCCCAATGTTAGCATATATACCATACATGGATCCTATGGGTTATACAGTAGCTTTCTCAAGCAATATCACGTCCTTTTCAGGGAAAAAAAGAGGCGCCGGTTTGGTTATAGAATGTTGGGACGCTTCATTCAAACCCCAAATCAACCAATCAGTAAAACAAGGACATCCAGAAAATATAGAATTACTCTAATAGATCTATTTTCTATTGTCATCCCATCTATTATCCCATCTATAAATCCATATTTAAACCATATACCCGTATGCTCCATGGATGTAATATTTACCTACATTTGGGCATGGAGCATATGGGAGTCATCGCCATATGATCCAAGCAGATCACAATCTCTGCCAAGTGGCCGTCCAACATGATCCACTTGGGGTGGGTATCTGGGATTTGACCCAAGTCTCGCATCACCTCTCCGACAAAACACTGGCTGGCAACGTAAAACCATGGGGGTTTTTCCATCCTTGAAATGCTGGGAGTTTTCATGGGTAATCAGCCAATAATATTGGTTAATATTGGTTAATAATGGTGATTGATGGATGACTAATATGATGATTAATGTAATTACCATAAGTTTTCATTGGGAAAAACCATCTACTATCTGGTTATGACTAACAGTTCGCCATGGAAAGATCCACCATGCTATTAATAGGTAACAATCTATAAATAGGACATCTATACCATGGCGAACTGTTAAATAACCAGAGGGTATCATAATTATAATGTGGGTAAAACAATAGTAAACCACCCATTTGGGAATGATTTGGGGGATGGGGTATTATTGTTTTACCCACATCTATGGATGGAATGGGGGAACACCCAGGTGAGTTCTGCAACCAGCCCTTCGGGCCGTTGGCCATCATTGCGTTTCAAGCCTGCATTTTTCTGGTGTTGCCGTGGGAAAGATGTGAAAATCCCTGAATCCGTGGGTTTACCACAACAACGTGTATATATATATATATTAAACATCAAAGAAACAATATTTATTCATATATATATATATAGAATAATCGTATTCCATATAATTCACGAAATGCATGATTTCTTTACCTAATAATGTATATTGATGATCAGCCATTTGCTTCAAAATCTTCCCATCGAAAAAGGCGAACAAAAACCGCGGAGCACCTTGGAGATGATACCATCCTTCCACTCGCGCGTCTGCATGTTAACGAAGCCATAGAGCTCGTTCGTAGAGATGGCCTGAAGCAACGAAGGAAGGCTACCCACTGGGGTAAACCAAGGGGATGAAAACATGGCTGTATTTTGAACAGGCGTCTGCCGGATTTTCTAGGATTTCAGGGGATTGTATAGTTTTTTTTTTGGGGAGGGATTTTTTCAGGGATTGGTTGGGAATTTCAAGAGATTTACGATGGGATTTACCCGGGACTAAACATGAAAATCCCTTGGAAAATGATCGAAATGGTGGTTGCACATCTTGTTTTTACCCCAATGCTCCGTAGTATACCCTCTGGTAATTTAACGTAGCTATTGAAAATGACCATTTATAGTGGATTTTCCCATCGAAAATGGTGATTTTCCATAGTTATGTTAGTTTACCAGAGGGTAGAACATGTGCCAACATTTACAAAACAAAGCCATAAAAATGTAGGCGTTAGCTTACGAGACAGACTAGACATCGAGCATATCACAGCATATCTATGTCTGGTTGGTGGTTGACCTACCCCTCTGAAAAATGATGGAGTTCGTCAATGGGAAGGATGACATCCCATATATGAAATGGAAAATAAAAGTCATTTTCCAAACCACCAACCAGTTTTTACTAATGATTTCCATGATTTTGCTATCAACAAGGACTACATCTATATCTATTAATATATGTATATTAATTACTAAGTTACTACTGGAATGGAGCGACTGAGGATGGGCCAGGGCTACACCCTAAGGGTCCCATTTATGGCCCATTTATAGCTGATCTATAGCTGATTTATCCTATAAATGTAGGATTTACCTTGTAAAAAATGTGATTTTTAATATAGTTAAATAACCTATTAGGGTATTCTCATGGAATACTAGAAGTGGCTCATGCCAGTTACAAGTGGGTTTGTTGAGGGTAGTAACAACATCATCGATGATGGATGTTTCAAGTATGGATTTGTCTGAAGCAAGTTATGCAAGAACCAGTCCTTTCTCACAAGTTTTCCAACTTCATGGGAAATGTATATGGTATCCCCCTTTCTAAGACAATACCATTTCGAGAATTCAGTGGTCAAGTCCTGATTTCTGCTGGTTAAACCGTCACTTGTTCGCCTTTTTACCTGCTTTTTATGTTTGGCGAACTTCCCCATTTTCACAAGGCTTTACTTACCCCCAGCTGATGTTTGTGGCTTTACTTACCCCCCTGACCTAGATCTTAATATATTAATCTACCATAAAGCCAACAGTTAGCTCAGTATGCTTTTCACCATTCCTCACTGTCCCAGTCTGACTGCCTTGCTTCAGGATCTTAAGGTGGCTAACAAGAATGAAAAATGAAAAAAAAAAACATATAAAACACATATAAAAAACATATTCAAAGTTGATATGGTGGTTTCCTAAACTGGGGGTGCCCCAGTTATCATCCATTTTACTTTCGGATCTCTTCGGATTTTTGTTCAGTAAAACCATCCAGCTATTGTAGCCATATGGAAACCCCCGCTGGATTCAGAGATGGGACGCAGCAACCCCCTGCCTTGGGACTGAAATCCACTGTGGTCGTCTTCTCACCCCTTCGTGTCTTGGCGTTCTTCAAGACTTTCCTCGCAAAAAAAAAAAAACTTAGGAAAACTGAGGGTAAACGGGTAAACTGTTTCATAGATATGCTTTGGTTTATGGCTATAATCTAATTTTCACTGTAATATGATATCATATGATGGTATGAAAAATATCAATGAAGTTGTATCTATAATATATATATATATAGGTGATGATGATACCAGGTAATCCCATTCCATCATAGACCATGCTGATATGTCCATATGTCTAGTGTTACCTCTGTCATTCCATCCTTTTCAGCATGGAATCGGTTGGTAGAACGAATGATTCGCAGAATCGGTTTAGTGCAAATCCCCAACTGCTTGGTGGTATACCTACCCCTCTGAAAAATATGAGTGCGTCAGTTGGGATGATGAAATTCCCAATATATGGAAAAATATAAAATGGTCCAAACCACTAACCAGATTGGGTACTATAATGTAGTATAACTCCTATAATCACCAAGCAATATATTGTTTTTTTTGACTTCGAAAATGTGTTGTTGACGTAAACCGCATAGATCTTGAAACATGCGCTTCATATTGGTGGGCCTACCACATTGGTGGTTCAACGGTTTTTTCATCCATGCTTTGGGCAGGAAACCAGTAGAATTTCACCATCCATTGCTGAGATGCTTTAGTTTCGATTCCCCGTGCGACAACTCCCAAGCTCACCCGCTCGTTTTCTCATCGTTCTGGGGATCAGTTTGTGCATTATCAACATGATTCCCAAATCATCCAAAAAAGGGACCAACATGCATTTTAGGAAACACACATCCTGATAGATTGCTGGCTTTTAAAAAGGTCCCTGGGCAAGTAATTTTGGTGATAAGCCAAGACAGAGAAACGAAAAAGGATGAATGAACGCCTACAATGGCCCGCAAAAGACACAAGGCTATAAATAAATAAGTTGCATAAAGTTGCCATGTTGATGGCTGTTTACTTGAATCTATCAGTCAAGAAATGTGGCTGGAAGGGGTTGCCTAAAATCATGTACACCCAAATCCCATGGCTTATCATGTTTACCCATGGGTATCCCTCGCTTAAAAAGACACCCGCACAATTAAAGCCCGTATTCACCCATTTGTAACATAACATGTCACTATTCTTGTTGGTTGTACATCTTATAAATCACCGTTTAAGCCAACAATGATTATACATCTTATAAATCACCGTTTAAACCAACAATGATTATACATGTTATAAATCACCGTTTAGCCAATCATGTTGGCTATGCATGTTATATTAGTTGATTATCCTTCTTTTCTATTTAACCTGGTTGGTGGTTGACCTACCCCTCTGAAAAATATGAGTTCGTCAGTTGGGATCATTCTTCCCAACTGAATGGAAGAATAAAAAATGGTCCAGACCACCAACCAGGCTTTATATCATTAGCCATTTTTAGCCATTATTAACTTAAACCACTATTAACCACTATTAACCAGCCATTAGTATCAGCATTAATCCCAGCAATTTTCACCCTCCCGTTTAAGTGCTCGGCAAAGCATCCACATGGCGGACTTGAAGCTGCCCGGGTTGCCCATCAAGAAGACCTAGGTTGACCAACACGAACCATTCTTGGGATAACTTAAGGTCGATGTTCAAACCCAAACCGGGGATATAAATCTTTAGATGTACCAAAAATATTTTTGTGTTCAAAAACACATTGGGATGTCTAGATGTCTAAGTTCCGATGTTCCTATTCATGAAAAAGGGATGTACCAATCATATAAGTCTAGATAAGTAAAGAATAACACATTGAGACAACAGGTAGAGAACCAACCCAAAATGGGCATCAATCGGAAATCATGGGGATAGTATATGATCGAATGATGGGTTGTATTGCGCACTGAAAAAAGGGGATGAACCGAACCTCAAAAACGTCACCCTCGGAGGCTCGAAAATTTCCACCGTGAACATCGCGATGGGATCATTTGGGATCCGTCTGACAATGCCATGTTTACCAGCCCGGGTTGGTGGTTCCAACCAACCCCTCTGAAAAATGATGGAGTGAAAGTCAGTGGGGGATGATTATTCAATTCCCAAGTGAATGGAAAGTCATGAAATTCCATGGTTCCAGTCACCACCAACCAGCATAAACCATCCATGACTGGGAATGGTCATGGAATGGTTTACATACCACCTATAAAAATGGTGATGACTGGGGCATGGTAAGGGTGGCATTGTTTTTTCACCACATGGAAAGATCACTACCGCCACGCCAAGGCACGCAGTGTCGGATACCCAGCAGCTCAATCAGCTGGGTGATCTTCAAGAGAAGATAGCCATCGGGGTCGTGGGTGTAGCCGTAGTCCGTTTGCATCACATCCACCAGCACTTCCTACAGCCGGCCGATTCCCGGCCGATGGTTCTGGCAACAAAGGGAGTTCTGTTGAAATGGCCGATTTCACCGGTTTTACTCCACCATTTTGGTGAACATATCCTACAAATTCCTACAATATGGTTAGTGTGTGGTAAGAATATGTAAGAATCATGGTTTTGCCATGAGCTATCAGATGACCGACCATCACCAACCACCATTAAATGTCACTTCATTATCATCATTCACTATCATCAATGTGTTCTAATATTGGTTGGGACACTCAATTCATTGCTCTGGGCTCCCCATTTTTTGAGCAAAGCGGTGCCGATAGTCGCCTAGCTGCCTTCTAGCCACCGGATGCTGTTCGATTCTGATCAAAACATGATTTCGGAGAAGAGAACATAATGGATGATGAACATCACTTAGAATGGTGGATCAAGCTGCGTATATGAAGCTGGGGAAGTTTTTTTGAAACTGAGAGAACTTGGACAGTTTTTTCCACAGGAATGGCCATTTCAGGAACTGGAGCTACCGACATATATGGCGTATTTTTTAGAGCTACCCTCTGGTAATTTAACATAGCCATGGAAAATGGCCCATTTATAGATGGTTTACCTGGGTTTACCTATTAAAACTGGTGATTTTCCATGGCTATGTGAGTCATAACCAGATGCTAAATTTCAGGGATTATGCCCAGAATTTTTTGGGGCCTTTTCAAAGTGGTTCAAACCATCCGCACCTCCATCTCGTAATCGCGGGCTCGGGGCACATCAATGCCTGTCGACCATTTGGGGCACCTTTAATGGGAACACAGTATAAATATATACATGTATATTACATGTATATATATATATATATTTGTATATATATATATATTTGTATATATATAATATGTATATATATATGTATATATATATATGTATATATATATATAAATCAAAACTGTGTACCCCAACTGGGATGATGAACTATGTTGTGTTTTTTTTGGGATCTAGAATAGAACAAACTAGTCGATGTTGTTCCCCAAAAATTGTCCCCAAAATTCATCTCTGGTTCCCTACACCTGGATCTTCTATCCTTGACCTAATCGCTTCAACACTTGCCACTCCCATGTCTGGGATTTCAAGCACAAGGCGGTACTTGCCCAGTTATGCCTGTTGGTTGACAACCCCCCCATAACCCCCCATGAACTGGTTCAGTATAAATTTACCATAAGCCAGAAACCTAAAAGGTTATTGGAACTATAAATAGGCTACATTTTGGGACTGAGTACTGTAACAGTAGGCTTTGCTGAAACTGGGGCTGGGGCCCAAGAACCGCCGTTCTGGGACACAACGTATTTCTCTATCTGCCACAAAACGAACCCAGTGACCTGCACTTTAAAGCTTCTCCGGCTCTGTCCACCCCTTAACTCCCCCTTGTTTTGTTGATAAAATCAGAATCAGCCCATTACATCAATCCAGCAAAAAAAATACTTTACTTCGTGTGATCCCCACCATGACATTTATACATTTTCTTACTGGCAAATCTTCTGGCATTCTATCTGACATATCTTCTGACATTCTATTTGGCATTCTATCTGGCATATCTTCTGGCATATCTTCTGGCATTCTATCTGGCAAATCTTCTGGCATTCTATCTGGCATATCTTCTGGCATTCTATCTGACATACCTTCTGGCATTCTATCTGGCATTCTATCTGGCATATCTTCTGGCATATCTTCTGGCATTCTATCTGACATATCTTCTGGCATATATTCTGACATATCTTCTGCATAATCTCTGCTGGTATCTTCTGGCATTCTATCTGGCATATCTTCTGGCATTCTATCTGGCAAATCTTCTGCATTCTATCTGGCATATCTTCTGGCATTCTATCTGACATATCTTCTGGCATTCTATCTGGCATTCTATCTGGCATATCTTCTGGCAAATATTCTGACATATCTTCTGGCATTCTATCTGACATATCTTCTGGCATATATTCTGACATATCTTCTGGCATATCTTCTACATTCTTTCTCACATTCTTTCTAACTTTCTTCTGCACATTCTTTGTCCCATATCTTCCTACATGAGGTCCGGCAGGGAACACTTGGCATGGATACCCGCGGTTGAGGTCCGGCAGGGAACACTTGGCATGGATACTCGCAGATGAGGTCCGGCAGGGAACACTGGGCGTGGCTGGTCGTGGTTGAGGTCCGGCAGGGAACACTGGGCGTGGCTGGTCGTGGTTGAGGTCCGGCAGGGAACACTGGGCGTGGATGGTCGTGGTTGAGGTCCGGCAGGGAACACTGGGCGTGGATGGTCGTGGTTGAGGTCCGGCAGGGAACACTGGGCGTGGATGGTCGTGGTGGAGGTCCGACAGAGAACACTGTGGATCGCGAGTCGCAGTTGAGCAGGAGGACGAGGAGGACAACGAGAGGAGGAGGAGGAGGAGAAGGAGGAGGAGGACGAGGAGGACCAGGCAACTGACATAAAATCTAACAACCCTCACCTGGCAGGTGGGGAACAATGTGTTTAGATGTGTTCAGTAATAATGGTACTGGTAATAACAATAATCTGGGTAAATCATAATATTTCACTAACCTGAAGTAAGGCCATTTGGGGATGATTTCCCTTATCAACTATGATTCCAGTGAGGTCGCAGTGAGGTCGTTATAATTTACCCAGAATAATAATAATAATAACACAATGATAATTTGATAATCTTCACCATTATCCACCAATCCCCCACACCAACTACAATGTGGGGACCCAAAAATAAGGTAAATCGGTCTACTTCAAAACCCATCTAACTACAATGTGGGGCCCCCCAGTTATAAGTTGGTTTATAAACCCCATTAACTATAGCTATAAGTACCATAAACCATAGTTATTGGAGTTATAAACCAACTTAGCCATCTAGGGGGCCCCACATTGTATAGATATGATATGAACATCCCTCATCATAGCCTATGTCTGATGGTCAACCCTCCCCACTCTTAGAATGGCAAATTTGGAGTATCCTCCATTGACTATAGAAATATCTGCCATAACCCAACGAAAAGTAAAGTCCCACAAAAATTGTGTTAAATAACTGTTCTGTCTAGTTGAGGACTGTAATAGAACCATTTAATACTATAAATGTCCATCAAAAGTCAACTATGATCGACTTGAAATCACAGTTGTTCTCTCTTATATTCACATGTTCCATAATTCTTTGTTGTGCACCCATCCCCGCCTGCAAATTTCCTCCTCCATTCCCAGGTTCCATCATTTTTGCTGATGAAATCCTCTAGAAAATAGAGAGATCACCCTCACAAATCATCTCACCTGAAAAAAAACACCACCACATTTCATCAACTATAGATCATCTATAAATCAATATAAATCCACCACATGCTGGCAGCCCGCTTGATCCCCCCGCATTTTTTTCATCAACATCGGCAGCCTGGGAAGAGATCGCCCAGCAGAGCCATGAAGATTCGCAGGTCGTCGCCTTCGATCTTCGCCACGTTGGTGTCGCGCAGGGACCGCATCAGGACCGCCTGCTCCGACAGACTGGCATCGGCACCTCAAGAGGACACCCTGAAGCGATGAAAATCCATGGGTTTTAGCAGGAAACATGGTGGTTTCACCGGGAAAAATCATGGTTTCACCATGGTTCACCATGGAAAATGATGGATGGAACCCTGAAAACATTGGGGTTTTGAGATGTTGTGCGATGGTTTGAGCATCAAACATGGAGATTTGCCATGTATGAGAATTTAGTGGAAAAACATGTAAAACATGGTGGCTGAGAGGTTTCACTGGGTTGGTTTTGTTGGAAATTTGCAGCTGAAACTGAGTGGTTCTAGTGTGAAAAAAACATGGAGGGGGTCTGCTCTCGATTGTTCCAATCATCAAAGTGTCAGAAGGTTGTCGGGGGATTTCTTGTCATTGATTTTTCTCATTTACCCTTTGGTTATTTTACAATATTTAACATATACTGCTTGGTGGTTTCAACCCTCTGAAAAATATGAAAGTCAGATTGGATCATCATCCCAACTATTGGGGAAAATAAAAAAATGTTCCAAACCACCAACCAGTATAGCTATGGTATAATTAGATGATTTAGGATTGATGAGACCGGAGGGTACCCTCAAGCAAAATGACATAGATGAGCTTTGCATTTGCGGCTCGCATGTTCTTTGGAAAACGATGAGCTTTCCATGTCTATTTTCATTTGGCGCAGGAAATCCGGAAAAATACAGTATAACAAATAAAAAGATATGAAGTCTCATCCTGATTTTAGGCCTCAATTTGCTGCTTTCCAATCGATATTACCCTTCATTTTTGGCCCTGGTTGTCAATGTCTTCGATCCATATTACTTATCCAAATATGCTCTGAGAGTTCCCCTGTTCACTTAGTGCTGCTATTCCCAGTTGATGAAATCATAAGCTGGGTCCATTTTTATGGGTCCCGTATTATAGCCTCTATAAATCCATTTTCCAAGATGAAATCCCCAGGCAATTCCACTATGGTACTCCCCCTAGTTCTATGGAGGTTTCCTAAAATAAAGGTACCCCAACATGGATGGTTCCACTGTAAAATCCGAAATTAGCATGGATGATTTGGGGGTACCCCTAGTTTAGGAAACCACCATATTGGGATATCCCAATATATGATACAGGGACGCAATTCTTTCTTGTGAAACCAGGGACGCTTGAAGCCGCCGGCCACCACCAGCACACTCTTGATGGCTCGCATGCCCCAGTCCTAGGGGGACACCGCCAGAATCCGCCAGAAACTGAGGAAATGCTGGGGGAGGCTCAGAAAAAAAAATATGGGAATGTGTGTTCTTTGGGATTTAGGGTTCATAGTTGATCTACCCTAAAGCCAGGGTTTTAATCTTTGGACCCTGTGCGTTCTTTTCTTGTGTCCAAGGTTCACTCACAACACTTGGGGGGCTCGACCACAAGCAACAAGCTGGTAATTTCACCAACAGAAAGGCCGATTCAGCCATAGACATGGTGTTTCTTTCAGAAAAACATGATTTCAAGCAGCCAAAAAAAAGCGATGCAATCCTCGTGAGGATGAAATTTTTGGTGGATATAATGTGGATGATGTACCTCCGGCAATCAAACATAGCAATCAATGGGAATTTCAGGATCCTAAAATGGAGGTACCTACCATATATAAGGCCTATATAAGGGCTATGTAAGGGGATATCCCCCCAAAATATGGCCTTATATGGTACAGTACCTCCATTTTAGGATCTTGGAATTCCCATTGATAGCAATGGGACATGTCCTATAAATGATGAGATAAATGGAGAGAAATGGAGCGTTTACTGGGAAAATCTCATCGGTTTTTTAATGGGATACTGTCCCATGATATTCCGATGTTCATCCCAGAGAGATATCCCTAAACCCTAAAGCCTAAGAAAAAAGGAACAAATAGAGGAAGGAACTATTTGTAAAATACCACCATAGTAGTCTATGTTAGGTAGTTCATGGTAGTTCCTTCTATCTTGGTAGTTATGAAAATATTTTTCTTGTTCCTATGGCTTCCGGGTTTCCCTATAAATCCTTCTGATTCTGACCTCAAAAAAAAACATCGCAAGCCAAGCTGGCTATCTCTCAGCTGCCAGGTGGCATATTTCTTGGACTGGGAGAGCAAGTCCTTGTTCAAAGCCTCGAGGTGCTTCTTAAGTGGTGAAACCACCATGGCACCAGCAAAATGATCGGCACCACATGGATGATGGAAGATGAAAATATGGATATCTTAAAGTGGATTCCAAGATATGGTCGATAGGTCATATCACTATGGTCCCAGATATCTATAGATAATATATATATATATATGATATTATTTATGATATATATATATATATGATATATATATTGTCATATCTCCCAAAACAAAAACTTATGATCATGGAACCATGCAGCAAACCCAGGACGCATCATTTCTCCTGGTCATGTTCAAACAATACCCAACAAAAACCAACAAAGTGGAAGGAAAATCAAATCTCACCTTAAATCCCTGTAGTTCTATGGTTTTGAACATCTTCAAGCATTTTGTATCATTCTATTAAATGTAATCATGGCTTGAACATCGCCCTTATTATTTTTTTCCCATCTGTTTGCGCTGAGTTCAACCAGGAGGCATAGAGCGTGGAGAACTTCAGTCCCAGGGCTTTGGCTTCAGTGAACCCTTCACCTCGACCATCGGAAGTCAAAAGCCATGGGTTTCAAGTCATGGTCACTATGGAAAAATATATATATTTCTGTCATTTCCAAATATTTCCAGAAATTCGGACATCCTTTTATGATTCTTTAATATGTTTTATGTAATTTCCCAGCTTGTTGGTTTCTAAACCCATTAACTACGTAGTTTATAGTTCCTTATATCCCCGCAAAATCAGAAAAAAAATACATCCGAGATCATCCAGTTCCTTATATCCACCATTTTGCATCCATAAAGCCTAAAAATCTTCATGGCCATTGACCAGGAATGGAATGGAGGTTTATCCATATAGATCATCCATAAGCCATCCAGGATTCCAAAAAACACATCCGTCGAGCGTCCCATGTGTCCATTTTTCCCACATTCATGGAGGTACAAACTGGAATTCGGAATTTTCTAGATCATCCATAGACCAAACCATCATTAATCCATCATTAATCATCATTAATCCATCATTAATCATCCCCTATGGATCCAGCCGTACCTTCCTAGGAAGTGGGACTGGGGTATGATGACTAGGGGGTTAGCCGTACCTTCCTCTCGACAGTGGCCATGGATCCATAGGGATCATTAATCCATCATTAATCCATCATAAATCCATCATTAATCCATCATTAATCATCCGAGCATCCCATGAACATGTTCTCCATGATGAGCTTGAAGTCCGGCACCATCACCGTGATGGGTCGGAACAAGGCCTTCAAGCCCTCAGGTAGCTCGGACCGGCCCAGATAGCCCGGGTTCATGGTGATGAAGCAACCCACCTGAGGCGCCGATGCCGGTGTGGAGCCGGGCACAAGGTTGAACCTGGGGGAGTTCACCATGTTGAATCACTGAGTTCACCAAGAAAAATGAAGAAATGGTGGAAAATTCGTGAACTATCTGTTTGACATGAGATAACTGGTTTTCATTCAACGACACACATGGGACTCACCCATTTCTAGATTTTCTAGATGATTTGACCATCAATGAGTTACCCAACAAGTCCAAAAGCGGGACTTACGATCACTAGGCTTGTTCAAATGGTTGACGATTCGTGGGATGATGCATAAAGCGGGCTTGAAAATATGGTACCCCTACAAGGTGGTGCCCCCAAGATAGCTAAGTTGGTTTATAACTCCAATAACTATGGTTTATGGTAGATATATCTATAGTTAATGGGCTTATAAACCAACTTATAACTGGGGGGCACCACCTTGTAGAATGATGTACTGTATCTTCCACATGAAAACTGCTATTTTTCATGTAATAATCATGGCTAAATCTCCCACGTGATCACTGAAACCCAAGTGGCTATGGGTCAAAATTGGGTACTAAAAATGGATGGTTAATACTTACAAATAAACTACTGGTTGGTGGTTTCAACCCCTCTGAAAAATATGAAAGTCAGTTAGGATTAATCGGATTATTATTCCCAACTGAATGGAAAGTCATTCCAAAATCCATGTTCCAGTCACCAGCCAGTTACAGATAAACATAGATAAACTAACATTTGTCTATTTATTGAACATAGATAAACATAGATAAACTACATAGATAAACTAAACATAGATAAACTACATAGATAAACTAAACATAGATAAACTAACATAGATAAACTAACATAGATAAACTAACATGTGGTCCTCTCAATTTAACCATCCCTAAGTGACCAAACCAACCGACCCCGTTCCGCATCGCACACCGCACCTGCGGATTCAGGTTGATTTCATCGCCCTGCAACATGAAGCGCGTCATGCCGGCCCTGATGGCATCGCACACCGCCTTAGGCGTTTAACGACCAAAAAGTTGGTACCATGAAAAATTGTGGTTTTACCATGAAAAATGGTGCTTTTACCATGAAAAATGGTGGTTTTACCATGAAAAATGGTGCTTTTACCATGAAAAATGGTGCTTTTATCATGAAAAATGGTGGTTTTACCATGAAAAATGGTGCTTTTACCATGAAAAATGGTGCTTTTACCATGAAAAATGGTGGTTTTACCATGAAAAATGGTGCTTTTACCATGAAAAATGGTGGTTTTACCATGAAAAATGGTGGTTTTACCATGAAAAATGGTGGTTTTACCATGAAAAATGGTGGTTTTACCATGAAACAGTTGGTGAACATAACTCCAATTTCACTATGGTTTATGGTAGATATATCTATAATTTTCATGGGGTTTATAAACCAACGTTCACATCACTGGGGGGCACCACCTTGTATGGTTTGCTTCGGCCAGAAGTGACTTTTTTTTGACGGACCAAACATGATCTTAAAATCATCTGGTTTATGTACCCTCTGGGTATGACTAACATAGCCATGGTTAAGCCATGGCCCATAGAAAGTTCGATGGTTTACCTATTAATAGCATGGTGGATCTTTCCAGTTCGCTAACTGTGAATGTCATAACCAGATGGTTTGTTTACATTAATCATCAGTCATCCATCAATCACCAAAATTTAACCAATAGTAACCATTATTATTGGCTGAGTATTGGTTAATAATGGGGATTAATGGATGACTAATGACTTTTAACCAATATTAACCATTATTGGCTGGTTTATGTATACCAATTCTACCGCCATGTTTGTTGGTTACTTCACCACCATGAAACAAGGCCAAGTCCTCACCAAGTGGCTCATCCCAAGAACCCTCAGTAGGTCAGTTCACCGTTATTTTTTAGTGGATCTTTATCTACTTATCCCACTGAAAAACAAGGGATATAACCCTACTTCACAATGTGTCATGCTTTAAACATCCTTTAAACCACCATGTGCTCCACCATTTTCCATGGTAAAAACCCAGTTCTTCACTTGAAAACCACCATTGTTCATTCTAAAACCATCATGTTTCATGGTAAAACCACGACGTTTTTCCTCCAAAAAATGCCCCGCGCCTTGAACTGCACCGTGCACACCGACAGCACCTCGGGGACCAGGCGGTTGAACTCATCGAAGCAACCCCAGGAGCCACTCGCGGAGAGGCCTCGCGGTGTTCTGAAGAAAAAATGCATGGAGAACCATGGCTGGTTGTTGGTTTTAACATGTTTTAACCATCTTGAAAAATATGAGTCAATGGGAAGGATTATCCGATTATCCCATATTAGGAACATCTGGTTGGTGGGGGCTACCTACCCCTCTGAAAAATCATGGACTTCGTCAGTTGGGATTTTCTGACATTCCCAACTGTTTCTGGAAAGTCATTCAAAATTCCATAAAGTTCCAGTCACCACCAACCAGATGGGATTTGACATGGCTCCTTTACTTCACCTATGGATCCTGATAGATGATGGTAAGTGCTGGTGATATGCTGAATCATGGGAAAGAAAAACCTTGATGGGATTTGTTCAGAGATTTTTGCCTTAAAAAAACACGTTGAAAATTGATGATAAGTTGGGATTTATATAGACTTAGATAACTGATCATGGCTGGTAAAAAAAAAACAACAATAGTGGTACACTAATGGTACACTAATGGGATAATCAGGGGATAATCATGGGATAACGGGAGATTGTTGTTTGAATATGGGACTTGTTCATGGGATTTTTCTATGGGACTATCATGGGGCCCCCGTTTTAGCCGTAGCGGCCGTAGCGTATCGAAAAGACCGTGTTTTTTGGGATCCGTAGGGATGGGATGTGAAACATGAATTTTGCCTTAAGAAAGCCTTGAAAATTGATAAGAATATAATAAGTTGGGATTTAGAGTTCAGATCGTAAGATAGAAAACCTTGATAAATTATGATAAGTTGGGATTTAGAGTCTAGAGATCAAAATTCAGAAAGGTGATTTTCGTATATTTTAGTGGTGTTGATCCAAACATTAGTGACTTCACCACAAAGGGTTTGGTTTTTTTCGATCACATTTGGGGAAATTCACCTATCAACTACGAGGTGGTGCCCAAATGGTTTCTGGGGCTAAAATTGCTAGCAACAAACCATCACGTTTTTGTTCGGGATTTCACCATGAGAAAAGGGTGAAATCCCGGTTCGACAGCTTCTAAACATGTGAGCTGGCGATTTTGGCAAGACGATGATGAACATGAAATTTGACAATTCCCACTTGAAGGATCATCCCACGACTCGTCAATGGTTAGTAATATACTGTAGTTGTAATCTACCCTCTGGTAAACTAACATAGCTATGGAAAATCACCATGTTTAATGGGAAAATCATCTATTTCTATGGGCCATCTTCAATAGCTATGTTAGTTTACCAGAGGGTATTTATAGACGGCACAACACACATAGGTGATGTACTAACCAGACTTATTAAATGCTTACTAAGTGGGATGATCCTCCAAACTGCATATAGCCCAAAGCGGATTTCCATCGGGCGGAAAACCACCGAGGTTTTCAAAAAGGCCTTTGTAGATATCACCCAACGTCAGATAGTCCATCTCTGGCGCCGCATTGATGACGTAGCAGGCCTCCACTGCGGAAAATCATTGAACATCCTTTGCACTAGGGATATCATGGGGATATCATAGGGATCTTATAGGGATGTCATGGGGATATCATGAGAATATTCCGTGTTGGCGGCTTGGAACATCCACAATTTGTAGATCAGTGTGCTGGGACCCCCCCCAGAAAAAACGCCATAAAATTATAGAATGATGATGTCAACCCCCCGAATCAACAAACTCCTGGGCTGTTGATGTTTCAAAAGTTGATTATCGCTATGGGAAGACCCCTGAAATTAATCTACCGGGGTATATTCTTCCGAAGTTGACATTAGTTGATTAGAAGGTATAGAAACCTTAGCTGGAGACTGGAAAGGTTCACTGCAACGAAAATCACAGCTTTCTTCACATGCCTGCATGCTAAATTCGACAAAGTAGATATTCAAAAGGTATTTCGGGCATGTATTGTTCAATACGTTCCGTATTCTTGACACGTGTTGATGCCGTTTCATGATGTTCCATCTGTTTCGAGCTGGTTGGATGCTGCCTTTCATCCATTTTCCATTACATGCATGTATTGATGCTGTTGTCCATCATTTTAACACGGTTTGTGTGATTCAATCCTGCGTTTTCATGAATTTCCCTGGTCTTTATGTGTTTTGATGGTTTCATCATTCGTCCAATCTGCTACAAACATCATTAATGGGTACAAAATTTGCAGCTTTCCCCTCATGCCTGGAGGTAGCAAGTTTGACAAAGGGTATTTCGGGCCCAAAGCCATGAATATTCCGTACGATTGCTCCAGTTTTCCTGTTTGTTTCATGTCTTGTTTTTCATCAATCGAATCGATACATTTCTTCTTCTCATCACATTTTTCTTCGCATGCTTGCAGATTTTTTGCGAGATAGACTATCGAGAAAGTGTCGGAGATCAACCCATGTTGGAAGTAGAAATGTTGGCCCAAATCTGATACCCGGCCTGGTAATGACTAACAGTTCGCTATTGAAAATGACCATAGAAATAGTTCATTTACGTTCATTAAACAGATTTAAACATGGTGATTTTCCAGTTCGCCATGTAAACGTTTACCAAAGGGTAGCTTGAAGTGTCAATTCACAGTACCCAGCTTTGAAAAAAACATAGCCCAATGAGTTGTCCCAGATGCGAACCACCATGGTGCTGAAATATGCACACCTACAAAACTGGGCAATTTTTTGTTGGGGGGTAAATGTAGGTATATATATATATAAATAAATATTCCAGCACCATGGGTTGCATCTGCGTACCATGCTTAGGTGGATGAACGTCTACTTGGGGGTGCAGTTGAGGCCAAAAAACGCTATAACCGTTATAACCCCCATAAGATATCCCCTAGATAACTGTGGTTATATATATATATCTGGTTGGTGGTATACCTACCCCTCTGAAAAATCATGGAGTTCGTCAGTTGGGGTTACTTTTCCCAATTTGTGAAAAGTCATCAAATTCCATGGTTCCAGTCACCACCAACCAGATATGGTTGGCAGGTTGGCACCGGGCTGTTCCGCCTTCGCCACGGCGTTGGCTAAGTCCTTGGTACTTTCCGTCTTCCCAGTGCCAGCAGGTCCGGCCGGCGCGCAGCCCATGCACAAGTGCAAGGCCTGACGTCGGACGTGGTTTTTCAAGGGCAGTGGGTGAAGTGACCACCGGTTTTTTGGGCCAAAAAGGGCAAGCTGGTGCTTCAGAAGTGTAGGATCCTGGGTTTATGGTGCAATTGATGGTGAAATCGCTAGAGTTATAGGTTAAATATCTTGGGTTTATGGTGACATGACTATATTCAAATGGGGAATAAAACAATAAAACAACTTGTGACTCGTCAACTACCAGGGTGGTGCCCCCAAATGTTATGTTTGTTGGTTTACATCCCACATAGATACTGCCTATAGATAATAAATAGATACATCAACCATAAAGGCTAGTTATTGGAGTTGGAAACTACCTTGACTTAGCTAACGAATTCGGGCACCCACCTATAGTACCGTATAGGGGTTGATGGTGAGGACCTCACTACAGTGACAGTAGAGGTGCCCCCCAAGCTGTTGGCGAAGTTGACCAACGGAACTCCAGTACCCTCTGGTAAACTAACATAACTGGTTGGTGGTGCAATAACCATCTTGAAAAATATGAAAGTCAATGGGAAGGATTATCCCATATATTTTGGAAAATAAAATTCATGTTTGAAACCACCAACCAGATAACTATTGAAAATGGCCCAGTCGAAATCATTGATTTTTACCCATTTTCATAGCATGGTGATTCCCAAAATTGTTATGTAAAAAATTACCAGGCCGGGTACCCTCTGGTTATTTAACATAGCCATGGTATATTTTTCCCAGAAACCTCCATTTATGGCTGGGGATTTTCCATGGCTATGTTAGTTAGTCATAACCAGGCCGGGTAACTATTGGGTGGTGGAGATATCCACCATTTCGTAGCGGCGTCGCCATGTTTCGTAGAGGATGGGAATGGAGGAATAGGATTAATATGTTTTTTTTCAGATGGCTCATTCCTTCATTCCCATGTATTAATAGAGTACTTGAGTACTAATATAGAAAGATGATGATGTACTAATATATATATATATATATTATTCCCTCATTCCCTCTAATATAGTTTATGCCTACGGCAGGAAAACCGTACGTGCGTTTTGCTACTTTTTTGCGTATTGCTGCTTGGGGTGGGGTGGGGGGGCATGTTAACGTTCCTTGTACTTCGTGCATTATATATTGCCATATTGCCAAGATGTCTGGGTACGTGTGCTACGTTACATGTTGCTACGTTGCTGAGATCTCTGGGATCTTCTACTACGTTACATGTTGCTACGTTGCTAAGACCGCTGGGATCTTTTACTACGTTACATGTTGTACTACGTTACATGTTGCTACGCTGCTGAGATCTCTGGGATCTTTTACTACGTTACATGTTGCTACGCTGCTGATGGGGTGGGGGGGGGTGGGGGGGCATGTTAACGTTCCTTGTACTTCGTGCATTATATATTGCCATATTGCCAAGATGTCTGGGTACGTGTGCTACGTTACATGTTGCTACGTTGCTGAGATCTCTGGGATCTTCTACTACGTTACATGTTGCTACGTTGCTAAGACCTCTGGGATCTTTTACTACGTTACATGTTGTACTACGTTACATGTTGCTACGCTGCTGAGATCTCTGGGATCTTTTACTACGTTACATGTTGCTTTGTTGCTAAGATCTCTGGGATCTTTTACAACGTTACATGTTGCTACGTTGCTAAGACCTCTGGGATCGTTTACTACGTTACATGTTGTACTACGTTACATGCTGCTACGCTGCTGAGATCTCTGGGATCTTTTACTACGTTACATGTTGCTACGTTGCTAAGACCTCTGGGATCTTTTACTACGTTACATGTACTACGTTACATGTTGCTACGCTGCTGAGATCTCTGGGATCTTTTACTACGTTACATGTTGCTTTGTTGCTAAGATCTCTGGGATCTTTTACTACGTTACATGTTGCTACGTTGCTAAGATTTCTGGGATCTTTTACTACGTTACATGTTGTACTACGTTACATGTTGCGTTATGAATGCCATAATGGCAAATTGCTGTCAAAGACAGCTTCCAAACTGAAGGATCGCTGAGCCGACGATGGGTGTGTAAAAAACTCGTCGAATCCACATCTGATGCACGTGGTATTCGCAGGGAATTCTCAAAATTCAATAGATTTTGAAGCCACTTTTTTTGGCCAAAATTCAATTATCAAACGAGTTCGGAACAGCATTTTATACTGTAAATTACAGGTGATTCTGCCTCTCCTGGAAAAACACATACAAAACGCTCGCGCGGTTTCCCTTCCGCCGGGTATATTATGAATCGAGTACTTAGTGATCCACTCATCATTACGAATGAGGCTTATTAGGATGATCCTAATCATCATTAGGATGATCCTAATATTAGGGAATGATCCTAACAATCATTAGTAAGGATCCTAATCATTCCCATATATATATATATAATGAAGTTTATTAGTAATGATCCTAATATTAGGATAATCCTTACCAATCATTACTTGCTGGTGGTTGACCTACCCCTCTGAAAAATGATAGAGTTTAAGTCAGTTGGGATGATGATTAAATTCCCAAGTGAATGGAAAGTCATAAAGTTCCATGGTTCTAAACCACTAACCAGATATATATCCACAAGCCATTGATTCTATGGTATGATCACCACTAATATTAATATTAAGTAGGGAATCATCCTACTATTCTTACTGGTGCTTACTAATCATTACGAATCCCTACTAAGCACCAGTAAGACTCTTCCCCGTTTCGATGGCCACATGGGCCATGGCCAGATCGCTCGCCATCGCCTGCGTCGCTGTCACGTAGATGCGATCCGTTAAGGGCGTGACCACCAGACGAGGACCGTTGCCCAGGTATTCCTGGGCAACGGCGGGCTTTCACCAGGCATTCGAATGGTGGTAAAACGGATTTTAATGGGATTTTAATGGGTGTTAATGGGATTTTATGGATTTTAATGGGATTTTATAAGATCTTATGGTATTTGTTTATGGGATATGATATGGGATTTATATGGTTTTCCATGGCCAATCTTATGGGATTTAAAAAGTGATTTTGTTGAATTTCATGGGATTTTATGGGAGTTCATAGTAGTTACCAGCGGATTAAACTATAAGATAAATTCGTGGAAAACCGTTCTGGTTTTCCGTTCGGAATGAATGATCTACTTATGGCTATGCTTCTCCACATCGTCGGTTACAGGCAGGGCAACCAACCATTTTTTTTACTGGGAACATCTGGGAATCCGACTTATTATGGGACAAACTGGTGTGGATACACGAGGATACACGCGTATAATATCTGGTTGGTGGTGCAATAACCATCTTGAAAAATATGAAAGTCAATGGGAAAAAATATCCCATATATGATGGAAAAAAATGTTCCAAACCACCAACCATATATATATATTATACTATCTAAGAACATAGCTTTATGGGTTGAAGAATACTTATATCTCCATTATTAATGGGAACAGCATCATTGTTGGATATGAGGGAGATATAATTCAACAGTTATGGATATATGGATACATCATGATGAATTACCCTCTGGTTATTTAACATAGCCATGGTATAGATGGCCCATAGAAATAGATGGTTTACCTATAAAACATGGTGATTTTCCATGGCTATGTTAAATAACCAGATGGTAACAATACTAGAATATTTTGAGGAACACTGTTTGATGGGAATATCATCTATTGTAAGCTTTGGAGAAATCATGGGAAACTGATAAATTTCAGTGCTTGCCCCGATCCAAGCACCTCCTGAGCCAAAATGATTTGACTATTTGGTAACCATGCAGTTAGTAGAACTCCCTAGCTGAACCCTTCAACCATCGTTTATCAACCATCGTTTATCAACCATATCCCAAACATCCCTGTAAGTGGGTAACAGGCCATATGGACTACCTCTGTATGGCTTATATATGGCTTATATGTGGGTTATATAGGGCTTATAAACCACTTACTGACTGGGATGCACGTCCAAGTAGTAATGGTGATATCCTATTAAATTATGTCCCATTCTTGTCCCATTGAATCACCTTACATCACAATGTTTGCATATGATATTCATGTTTACTATCATTTAGCTTAGCACATCCAAGCAGCCAAGACAGCCAAGGATCATAACCATATGGCAATTTGGCATCCGCGATCTCCATCGATGCATCATCCACGTCCTTTTTTTATGATGAAAACCCATGGATTTACATCATAAAAACATCGGTGGAATTTCCCAAAAAAAAATCAGACCTGGGCCACTTTTGCTTGCCTACAACGCCCAACAGATGAAATTCTGGATTCACCGATGGGAAAGTATCACCATGACCAGCAAGCAAATCCCTAGAGTAAAACACACTGAAACAGCAGCACGTGCTGTTGCGTATTGAGGCTCAAACACTGGTTTATGTATAAATAACATCAAACAACCATTTTTTTTCCTAGAATTCCTGCTTCTCTCTACAACATCTTCCAGCTTTTTTGCTAGTTCTCACATGTTCCAGCCACTCGCAAGCGGCGTCCTCTTTCCAGTAGCACTTCAACATGCTCTGCCATTGGAAAGCATCCTTGGAGATCACCTTCTCTTGCACCAAACCTGATCAGGCTTGGGATGATGATCATGATGCCCCGTTGACTTTTTGCTTCACCGCTATGGAAAATGGCCCATGATAGATACTTTATATTAATTTATATGATGATTCACCTATGAAAAAGAAAATGAACATCTATTCAACATGTGTTTTTGTCCATAGTTACGTTCAATCACCAGGGGTTATATTTGGCGATATGTATAAATAAATAGGTATTTATAATTGGTAGATGAGCTGAAAGATGTTCAAAGTCTATCTCCCTATTCCCCAGTATGTTTGCATGTTTATCCGTTTGCGACTTCAATTTTGTTCCCAATTCAAGTCCTTTTACATCTTACAAAATAACACTTGGTGGTTCATTCCAGCCAATGGGTTATCATCAACTTACCAAGCGGGATGGGCCACCAAATATAGCCTCTGGTGATTGAACGTAACTATGGAAAAAAAAACATTTTGAATAGATGTTCATATTTTTTCATATATATATATATTATATATATAATAGTATTTAGTGCAATACATACTGGGCAAAATAACCCAAGTGGATGCATGGCCAATCTTAGATACCCTGCATGGAATATGTGCTTAGCTATAAAGTACCCATGCAAGGTTTTCCTCGCTGGCAGATATGTACTTGCCAGCTATCCCATATTCTATGAGGCCAGAATGGACGAAGATATCAATATGTATAGCTATATTATAGCTATCATATTTATGTCTATATACATATATATATATATTATAAGAACTTGAAAACACACATGACATATATTGCTACCTGTACAAATGATTTGCCAGCTATGACTCGCGCCCAGCGACGCTCTTGCACATCTCGATTGTGGGCGTCCAACGTGATGGCACACATGATCTTCTGCCTGGTCATGGTGAATATGGTGAATCGAATGCCCCACA
Organism: Cladocopium goreaui; assembly: GCA_947184155.2. Lineage (NCBI taxonomy): Eukaryota > Dinophyceae > Suessiales > Symbiodiniaceae > Cladocopium > Cladocopium goreaui. The sequence goes on along the minus strand of CAMXCT020000224.1, from coordinate 97,851 downwards.
TCAATAGGGTTTCCTAAGCCACGGGGATGAGCCTCCGCTGGATATAGCTGGATGGTTATAGTCATAGTAATTGATCCGAAAATCACATGGATGAACAGGGCTACTCCCATTTTCCGAAACGAACCCCCGATAAAGAGGTGGCAAAAATGAACAGAAACCAATTGGCAGCTCCTGGTTGCTTCCCACCTTGAAGAGTGGATCCATCAAGCCCAAAAAATGCACTTCAGATCTGAAGTGTCCAAAAGCTATTTCAAGATCACAGACTTCTCCAAGATCCCAGTCATGTTCTTCACTGTTCTTCCTCGTTCTTCCCCCCTAAAAGCCTAAAACGGCCGGCCTCGTTGGCTTGTCCAGGTTGGTCATGGTCTTCTCGATCAACTTCAAGAGCAGCCGGTGACTCTCTTGCCACGCATCGTGCACCGCATCCTCCTTGCCATCCTGCGGAAGAACCCGAAGAAGTTTCGGGTGGATGAAGCCATCATGAGGTTGGTTAAGTCTCGGAAGCAAAAAAAACAACAAGTGAATCTGAAAGATGCCAAAAAAAAACATGTTTTAGCTGCTGAATGTGCATTTTAGCATAGCATAAGATTACAGTACTATAGTAAGTATCTAACAAAGGCTGGCCCAGTAATGATAACGGTAAAGTCAACACCCGGATACCCCCGGATTAATAAACCACTAGGCCACTAGGCTGTTTTACAGCGGGGATACCATTTTAGTAGCCGATTATCACTCATCTACGGGAATCCCCCTGGTTAATCAACCAGGGGCTATTAATGCGGAGTTGACATTAACATACATTAACTGTTGGGCTTATGGTACAGACATCTATAGTGAATAGATGTGAATAGTCTGTGGTTATAAATCGGTTCATAAAATTATAAATTAACCACTATTCACATCTATTCACTTCTATTCACTATATAGATTTAACTGATTTACAACTATTATAGCTATAGAACTGGGGGGCGCCGCCTGGAAAACCATCCAGCGAACATGTCGATCATGCCGATGAAGGGGTCTCTTCAAGCCGGGTCAGCCGCTGTTCATTCCGTGGATCCAGGCGGAAACAAACAAAACTTGGCAGAAATGGGAGGAGAATCAGCGCTGATGTTCAGCATTTCATACTATTTCACTGCCCAACAATTTGTGATCTATTCACATCTCGTTTTTCACTATTCACTAGATCGATCATCTATCTGGGCAAATTTGAGGGGTAATCTAATAATCTAACAATCATCTATCACATTCTATCACTATAGATACTATAGATCATGTTGAACCACTATTATTATCACTAACCAATAATAGTGGTGGTTAATAATAGTGGTTCAACATTGTTAATAGAGTGAAATGGTTAATAATAATAATATCACTATTGTTAATCTAATAATCATCATTATTAACCACTATGGTTCAACCACTATAGATCTATAGATCATTACACTCTATTTCATGGGTCATTAAATGTCCCCATTGAACATCACCCAACCATTAGGTATATGGTCAATGCCATGGCTACTATAAGGTGATGTCCAATAGCCCCAAAATGGGACATTTACCAATCCCTGTATTTTGATGGTTAAACCACTCTGGGCAAAACCACTCTATCTGCTCCTGTGCCGCGGCAAATCCTTGGATCACCACGGTTTTAAGTCGAAGCCACGCTGCGGCGACCGGAAGACGATAATGAAAAATGTGTCGAGCCCAACGAAAACATCATGAACATATATGAACATATATGATTCATATGAACATATCTGAAATATATATATATATATGTATATATATATATGAACATCTATGAACATAGATGAACATAGTCAACATAGCCCACATTGCGTATGACTGGTGCTAGTGTTTAATTCATTGAGATATCCTGATCCGTTGAAACTTCTTCAGTCCAGCTCCGTTTGGTCCAGGCAAGGGTCGACACCTCCAATTTTTGTTGCACAAAAAAAACATGTTTAGCACCCCCCAGCCATAGATAGAACAGTTGGAAACCAATTCTAGGTGAAACTTCATTTACCCTCTGGTAAACGTTTACATAGCTATGGAAAGATCCACCATTTTTAATGGGTAAATCCACTATAAATGATTATAAATGGCAATTTTCAATAGCTATGCTAAATTACCAGAGGGTATACAATCTTGGAACCACTCTTCAACCTTTTGGAGACTCCAAGGCAAGCCTTGGGTCCTGAAAATTGCTGACCCAGATTCCGTTCTCAACCAGCATCACCCATGTAATCAGCCTCAATGTTCCGTCCATGTTCAGCCGCAAAAAAGCAGCTTGACCAAGGATTCACCATCTTTCATGGAGCTACCCTCTGGTAATTTAACATAGCTATTGAAAATGGCCATTTATAGTGGATTTACCCATTAAAAATAGTGATTTTCCATAGCTATGTTAGTTTACCAGAGAGGGAATCATGAAGTTTGAAACTCTGGCTGACGTCAGGGAAATGATGTGTATATACTATATATATATATACACATTATATACATATACCCTCTGGTTATGACTAACATAGCCCTGGACAATCCCAACCATAAATGGAGGTTTCTAGCTGGGAAAATCATCTGTAAATGGCCCATTTTCCATGGCTATGTTCAATAACCAGAGGGTATATGTATATTATATTATATATGTATATACGTGTTAAATTGTATAAATGGGGGGATCTCCATCTCCACGTTCATGCTTTCTGAACGAGGAGAACATGGGAATGTGAATGGGAAGATATCAATAAGAGTTACCTTGGGTCTTTGTCTTGCCTGGCTGAACAACATACTCCCCTTCCCTATGTACCAAAAACTTTATGAGACTGTACTTGTTTTTTTTGCGGTTCATGCACCTCCTGAGAGGGTATTTGGAGCACATAGGGCGTGTGTCCAACATTGTCCAAGTGTATATCATATTTTGGGGTAAATGTTGCTTGAAATATAGTTGATATAACCAACATTGTCCAACATGGTTCCATCAGCCTCTGAAATGTTCGGCTCAACACTGCAGATCTTCAGCTGCAACACCCTAATCTTGTCATGCCCATGGTATTCCAAAACCATGATCTTCCCTAGCCTCACTGCAGCTCTAATATCTCAATGAAGGCAATTGAATATAATTTCTAGCAAAAACAAAAAACACATTTTGTTGTCGACTGATATTCCAATTCTTTGAAAGTTATCAGCCCATGCATTCAATTGTCAGGGTCAATAATTGAAAATTGCTTGTAGAGGCCCTCTATGACCACCATTTCTGATGAAGATTCCCAATTTCTGTCTTTTTGCCGTAACCCATATGCTCCATGTATGTAATATTTACATACATTTGGCCCATTTGTGTGGTTAAATGTTAGTAAATTATGCCATACATGGAGCATATGGGTAATCAAACATGGTCAACGGACAATTAGAAGAGGATTTCCCAGTTCGACATCTTCGATTTTAGCGGAGGGTATATCGATTCGCGGAAGATGGAAAAAATCATAGGCAACTCATCTAATTAGCCACATTTCCTATGTCATGTATGCCATGGCTATCTGAAAATTACATTACTGGGTGGTGGTATACCTACCCCTCTGAAAAATATGAAAGTCAGTTGGGATGATTATTCCCAATATTCGGAAAAATAATAAATGTTCCAAACCACCAACCAGATTAAATTACCAGAGAGTACCAGTCATGGTGCTGAAAAATCTCCCATGGACAGTAATATCTATCGTAAACCTTAAGTGTAGTTCTTAGATGTTCTTAGACTTATACACCACCTTAGCTGGCTCGTAAATTTGATACGTGTCTAACTATAGATACTATAGATAATATCCAAATCTATCCAGTACATAGAATCCCTACCCACTGGTAATTTGACATAGCGGATTGATAATTGGAAAATCAGCACGTTTAGCAGGTGTTGTTTTTTTTTTAAATATAAGAATGGGTCATTTTCCATGGCTATGTTAGTTTACGGAGGGTATTCTATCCAGTTATCGAATCTAATGTAATGTAACTAATACTTATAATATCATCTAACTACTAGTTTGCTTCAACTTGCAAAACAACTATTCTATCATCTAAATCCATCTACTATCATCACACTCGCGAGTGAAAATCTTAGAAACTCCAACAAGTCGAAATCCAATAAAATCTAATTCTATCATAATCCCTAGATCATCCCAGTTATCCTATCATCATTTCTCTAGCCTAATCCCGAAAAGATGCGAAAAATGCGAGTCATCTACCGGACCACTTCCCCCTCTCTCCGGACCACGTCCAGGTAGCTGGACCAGCAGGGCACACTGCGCTGCCTGGCTGCTGGCAATGAACTCTCCACGCTTAAAGCCGTCGTCCATGCCTAGCATCTGGGTGCTGGGTGAAGCCATTGGCGACAAATGGCCCGGTGATATGTGGGGTTTAATGTTTTTTTTATGAGATTTGAATAGGATTTTAATAGGATTTAATGGATCCGATGGGATTTTACTGCGATTTTATGGATTTGTTTGGAGATTTTGGCGGGATTTTAGCAATGGATTTGATGTTAAGTGATTTGTTTTGGGGAAAATCTGGCTGGTTACCTCCAACTTTCAGATTTACCGGTGGCATTTTCCACAGGATCTTTCCAATTGAACGGCAACCTCCTTGACATCTAAAACTTACCCTCCGGTTAAACTCATAGCTATGGAAATCCTATGCATTTCCAGGAAATGATCTACAAACGCTGGACGTTGTTCATCGAAAAAAAACTGGTTGGTGGTGCGATAACCATCTTGAAAAATATGAAAGTCAATTGGAAGGATGATATCCCATATATTACGGAAAATAAAATTCCATGGTTTGAAACCACCAACCAGAATACGTTTGTGGGAAGGTAAGCATATGATCAACATCTCAACTTGCCCTGACAGCGGGATGATCATGTAGTCCCATCTCTGTAGACATATCGATATAGTTATAGTGATATAGGTATATAATTAGTATATATATATATATATACTATACCAGAAATTGTGATATAGTATAGTTAATGTATAGTTATATGTATATTGTAGACATTTCTCGTTCCGTACATTCAGAATTTCTGGTATATCCCATTCTTAGCGGGTCGATCATTTTGGAATCATTTGGCATTGGCTCCTTGGCTGAGTTTTGGCCATGTCACATCCTTCACTGAAGTACTTTTCCTTGTCCTGCGCATACACATGTCACAATCACTGCGAGAAACCTTAAATGGCAGCTGGGTGAATATCTTCGAACCTAGAATGAGATAGAATTATATAGAATTACCATAGTTGAAAATAATCACCTGCTACCTCTGGTTATTTAACATTTCCATTTCCTGGAGTGCTCACACAAGTAGAGGCGCTCAATCTACTTGTCAAAAATCAGAAACGTCCGCATCCTCAGTGCTCAATGCATTTGATGTGTTGGTATGCTTTCACTTTCCATACAAGCTGGTACCCCGTAGTTAGCTAAGTTGGTATACATCACTCAAATAACTATAAAGTTGATGGTAGATACATATTAATGGGGGTTCTAAACCAACTGATAGCCATCATAAATCACATAAAAATTGCATAATTCTAACATAGCTATTGAAAATGCATATTTATGGTTAGATTGGTTGGTTTACCTATAAAAAATGGTGAATTTCCATAGCTATGTTAGTTCACCAGAGGGTAAATCTCAATTTTCCTTAGTAAAATCCGACACGTTCACATTGCTTTCCCACAAGTGCCATTGGCCACGGCGATGGCGTCCTGCTTAGCAAAGTGCTTTAAGGCCTTCTGGAACCATTCGATGCACTTGTCCAGGTAACTTTCCACCTGCGTCGAATGATCAACAATTACCCTATGGTAAACTAACAGAGTCATGGAAATTCACCATTTTCTTAATAGGTAAACCAACTATAAATGGCCATGTTCAATAGCTATATTAGTTTACCAGAGGATATGTGAATAACATCAACTAAACATAATATGAATAAAATTGTTAATCAACAACAATAACATGAAATTAATAACATCAATAACATCAACAAATTCCCGAATGATTATCGACTAGAAATAATGTATAGATAAATCTTTAACCTGACCATGGCACATGTGGGAAGGAAACATCATTTTGGTAATACACACGGATCTCTATATATATATATATACCACGGTCAAGTTATATTTTGGGAACTAATATGGGAATAAATATCTTGGGATCTTTGTCTGGAATATAATGGCACATGTCATGTCGAATGATAATTCGGGAATATATGTTTAAAAAATGTCGTGTTACATGGGTTTATGGGTTTTGATCAATTATAATGGTGATATCATGTGAATGTAATGGATATGTGCATTATATGGATATATATAATATTATATAGATATTATATATATAATATATAATATAATAGATATTATATTATATATATACATTAATTATATATATATATATATTCAACTCTATGACATATCGGGCGTGGTCATCCCATAGGAAGCCATGGCATGCCAATCCCGGATCGATGATCCTGACCTCCTTGAAACCTCGATTTGTTTCGTATTGGGATCAGATTCTGAAATCCAATTTGTGGAGTGTCTGAGCCTCACATTCGGTTTGTCAAAAGAAAACCTCTGGTGATGGCCCATAGAAATAGATGGTTTACCGAACTTAAAAATGGTGGATCTTTCCATGGCTATGTTAGTCATAACCAGAGGGTAATAGAAAACCGTTCAGTGCAACATGACACACAACATGGGAGTCAAACAGTCAAACACAGAAAAAACCACGGGCAGGATCGGGCGATTTATTTTTTGTTGTCAGAAATAGTGAGAAATCTTGAGATTTATAGATTTGCGGTGTTGCAGCATGGACTATCATATCTATCATAAGCAATGAACATCTGACTCCAACAGCTTTTTGCCATAAGGTGAGGTCATGGATGACAATCCCCATCACAATCCACTCCCAATGTTAAACACCACCATATAGTATGGTCCCAATGATGTGGCAATTCCCAAGAAAAACCAGAGTTTCTAGGATTTTCTAGGGGATGTTTGATATTACGAAGGGATTGTTGGGTACTAGAACCCCCTAGAATCATCGCCGCATCCCGCGCCTTGCCCAACAAAGGAAGAGGCTCTGGGAAGGGGACATACTCCTAACAGGGCAGACGATTCAGAAGAAAACTCCCCCATGAAAACTATAGTTCGATATATACATATATATATATACATATTGTTTTTATATTTATATATGTATGAATGTATATATATATATATTATACGTATGTATATATATAATATTTATGTATGTATGTATGTGTATATGTATATATATATATAATACCATAGTTAATCCAGACACAAATCAACTCAACAAAGATCAACAAAGTATAAGTTAAAAAGGTTAAAACATGTTTTCAACGTCCATGAAAAACATAATTTTCAACATCATGAAAAACTATAGAGACAATTAATGATATAATGATACTATATGTATCATAGACATTCATAGACATCCATCCAAGAGTTGTTGGACTTCAACGTTTATCCCTGGCGCGTCGTCTCACCGTTGGCACCACCCCGGGCCATCTATCCTTGCCGACACAGGCATTCATTCCCACAGCGTGTGGTCGGTTGTCCTGGCGGCGATCTGGCCCGTGGGTGAAGATCTCCAGAATGATTTCCGGTTGTATATCTGGTATATTGTTAATAGTATTGATAGTATTGATATGTGGTTAATATACTGTTAATTGGAGAATCAATTGCACTTACTAACTGGATAAGACTGGCTTGTAAGTCCCCTAACTAGGGTTGTCCATGGTTATCCCATATATAGATGGGTTATAACTATGGTTCCTAACCAGTTACGAGTCGTGGGATGATCCTCCAAGTGGCCTCATCCTTAGTGCTTTAAAGGAACATTGGAAGCCATGAAGAAAGAACTGTGGATGTCAGCTGTCCAAAACATTCGTACCTCGGTCATCGAAATGGGGTCCTCACCATCCGGGAATTCCAAATTGTAGCTGTCGATGGCGATGAAGAACTTGGGGAACCTTAGCCAAAAGGCAATCCATGACGAGTGGCGGCTGCACGGTGCTACTTCCCAGCTATGTTAGCTGGTTGATCAACCCACATAATTTCGTTGGATGATGTATCGGATGTATCTGCGATAAACCCTCGTTTTTGGAATGTATACTCCGGCGAACTATGGGACACCACCTCTTTTTCCGGGATTTGGCCCCCCAGTTGTGGACCCTTCCATATGTTACGCAAAAATACGCATAAAAAAATTATTAATTCACTACATTCAATATATATATATATATACACATTTTGTATATATAAATTAGATATAAACATAAATTATAAATATAGTATATATATATATATGTATGTCCTCCATTTGTATCCATTTGCTGGTTGATGCTCTGAACCCGCCAAACAACAAATCTGCCCCTTGGAATCATCCAATAAGGGGCCGCGAGGATGCCGTCAAACACAGGTGTTTGACCACTCATCAGAAAAAATATGGCAGAAACATGTCATTGATTGCAACTGATTGATGGATTTTGATCATCAGTTGACAAACCCATATGCTCCATGTATGTAATATTTACCTACAACATTTGGGCCATTTTTGGGGTAAATGTTAGTAAATATGCCATACATGGAGCATATGGGAAATGTCATTAAGTTCAACTGTTGTCTTCTATCTTCGACCTACAAACTGCTGCACTAGCAATCTTCCCTGCTGCCAAGGCACTGGGGAATCACCTATGCGGGACGACATTTTAGGGCACTTTTTGAGATCGCTGATGTCGTGGTGGAAAACATCAAGGGCTTAGTTTGGCATGTAATTTACAATCCATTTACCTCTTGGTTGTGAACATTGGAGGGGGGGGCGGGCGGGGGGGATAACTCACCATCTTTCTCAGTGACTAGACTTAGACATTGCCAAAGGGAGATCTATAACCACGATGCTTTACTACAACGTGATTTTACAGCAAAGGGGTTGGCTGACCATAACTACCCCTACCCTCGGAGTAAAATTTCTCGGTGTCAAAATCTGAGTGAATTCCAATGAGGGTCAGAAATTTGGCAACTTTAACCATCAAAGTATCATCAATCTTCAGTAAAAAATCAGCTCATTATCAAAGTGATTCATAAATTCAAGGCCCTCTCCAGCACAGAAAGCCCTTTCTCCCTGCCCCGTGGGAAGGCACCTTGGCAGGCTGGTTGCCTCAGCGGATTGGCAGCACGAATCCCTCAGGTCATGGCAGCAGTTTCTCCAGTCGCAGTCGAGGTGCCATTACTCAGCACATCCAACAGATCGTTGGAGGACATGAAGTAGAAACGTGGGAAGGCACGTTTCTTGCTGTCCTTGGAAAGGATCGCCAGGAGCCTAAAAGGAGTTTACAGGTCATGGAGGTTTGAATCTCGAGGCGCTGAGTTTCAAAAAAAAAAGCACCTCTTAGTACATCAAATTAGTTTGTCTCTCCAATCTTTAGGATATTCATGGATATTCTATATAGGTCATAGATCTCAGTTTGGTGAAACATCTTAAAGTGCTTGAAACAAGATACTGAAAGACTAGAGTCTATAGAGACTAGAAACTTTTGTTTTTTGGTCGATAGCTTCTGGAAACCTCCGGCAAAAGGATGACTCAACTTTATGTTTTACCACATTGCCAGTCTTCCCCTGCAGCCTGACACAGTTCCGCAATCACATGGATTTGACCCTGAATTGAAAACCCGGCACAGAATCAGCTCCGCAAAAACACCAAGGTTTACTCTTTCCCTAGGGAACCAATCCCGTTACATTCTGATTAAAGCTTCCAATCCTACCCAAAAACCATAGGTCTTGGCCTTCGAAAACTCCGAAAAAGGAGATGATTCACCAGAAAAGTTGTTCCAAAACGGGCGGTATTTCACCAGTGGTGCCCTGGTCTTCTCTGTGGATCATCATGATCATCTGTCGATCATCTCGCCGGGGAACCATGAAGTCGTTCAGGGCCTTTTGGCACATCTCTAATGCGCCCTGGACCTTCTCCAACTTCTGGAAGATGTTGCCTTCCAGGAGTTGGAGATCACCCTGGTAGGTTCACACGAGTTCAACGAGCGAACTGGAACATCACCATTTTTAAGATAGCTAAATCATCGAACTAAATGGGCAATGGATGGCAAATGGTTGGTCATTACCAAACAAATAATTATTAAGATTCGTGTTTGGAAAAATGGGGGATCGTGATTGGCCATTTCAGCTGGGATGGAATGTCAAGCTAAACCATGTCCAGCCTCAAAACAACGCTGGTTCTCTGGTTCCCAACATTTCACAAGGTGGTCCCCCCAGTGATGTCTCTTAGTTTATGACAGCTTGGCTAAGTCACCAAATTTGATGCTTACACCACCATTCTTCAGTCAGTTCATGTTAAATCATCATTCTTCTCCATGTTTGATGCCGTTTTCACCACATTTAAAACCACAATGTTCAAAAAAGAAATTTCACCACCTGCACATACCCTCTGGTAAACTAACGTAACTATGGAAAATGGCCACTTATAGTGGATTTACCCATTGAACATGGTGATTTTCGGTAGTTATGTAAACGTTTACCAGAGGGTAACTGTGTTCAAAAAAACACACACATCACTTCACCAATACTGCGCACAGGATAGGGCCCCCTAGTTATAAGTTGGTTTATAAACCATGATAATCCCAATTAACTATAACCATAAACCATAGAATTCAACCACTTATGTTCACCAACTGAACGCTATCTTTTTGGTGCCCCATCCTGCACCATCCCATCACATCCCTTCACCGATTTTCCGCCCGCGCCTTGGTTGCAGAACTCCTTCGCCGCCTTGATCTGATAGCCATTCATCAGGATCTCCTTCACGTCCATATCGATGCCCACGAACTTGTCGCTCTCCTGAGAGTAGACGCGCCCCAAACGGTGGTGAACAGTTCACCCCCGTTATATTATAAAGCCTTAGTGGAGTTAACATAGTTAACCGTTAACCAGCTAAGATGCTGAATTAATCTGAATTCTCTGAACACATGCTAGAAAACAAACAACTGTTTTTTGTTGATTGGAAGCATGATGGTTTAACCTGGTTTAACCATCAAAAATGGGAATGAACACGGATGAACCGATGAATGGAACTGGCTTTGTCATGGTTTCTCCAAAAAGCGAGAGATGACCAAAAAACGTTCACCCTGGAATTACCCTAATCTGGGGCTGTCTCAAATAGATAAGACCCAGGGAGGCTGGTTGTTTGTCATTTAACCTCATGATCTTTTTGGGTCAGGAGCTTTCGCCCAGGGCCACGTACAACACGTATCAACAAGTGCAATTTGCAGCAAAGACTACCATCAAACACCTCTTAATGTGGACCACACATGTTTCTTTCTCACAGATGTCACGCCCAGATCACAGAGCGCGCCTCCGGCAACTCTTTCTTCACCTCATCACTGAAGATGAAGAGGTTCTCCAAGAAGACCTTGCGCCATGCGCCGGAGAAAGCACTCTGTGAAATGAAAAAAATGACGTTTCCAAGTCAATAAAGCAGAAACAATGATGGGCATTGATGGACATTGACAGACATTTTATTGGTTCTCTTTATTTTGGGGTCACATATAGTTTGGCAGCGCCCCATAGTTGGCAAAGCTGACATAACTCCAAGAACTGTTGTCTTTACGGGACATATACCTCTGGTAAACTAACATAGCTATAGAACATGGCCCATATATAGTTGATTTACCTATTAAAGATATGGTGATTTTGCATAGCTATGTTAAATTACCAGAGGGTATCCTATATATCAGACCCACGAAATTGTGTCCAGTTTGTTTTCTTTTCCCAACGGACATCCCCACAGAACAATGCCGATCATTCCCCCAATGTTGTCTTTCAATTTCTCCAACAATTGGGCCCAAAACTAACAGTTTGACCCTGCCAGTTGTCGGGCTTGGAAGATGAGTTTCTACTAAAAATTGGCTATGTTCAGAGTCAAACTGTTGATTTGGGGGGATGGTACGCATGCTTTGGCTCGACCATTTTTGAGAGCGCCAGTCCGCAGAAATCTCCATGTTTGGTCATACAAGCTCCAAATTTTGGAGGGACCCGGCCCAATGAAGCCATTCAAAATAGCTCGTTGGTTGATAGCTTTCCTATGGGATATCATAATATATCATTAATATATCATATAATCTCAGATCAGTTAGGTAGTACTTAAGTCCCATCAAGTCCCTTTCTCATGACCAACCCTAGGCTACCAAAGATATGGTTCAACGTTGAGCTGACCCGGCCCCACGGCCACGGCCCCCCGCCCTGTCCGGGCTCCGGCCCCGCGCCCGTCCCTGGGGTCCCTGGGGTCTCTGACCCATGAGCGTTGCACTTCCGAGAGCAGGGTGGAGACTTCGGAAATGTTCCTCGAGGGCAGGGAGCAACGGTGGCTTACTAGAGATCAACGGTGGCTAACAGTGATTTTCATGGTGTAAAAAACCTTAGTTCAATGGTAATGATTCAGTGGTTACTACAATGTGGGGCCAAACGAAATCGCGAAAAGTTGGTGAACACAATTTCACTATGCTTTATATAGTTCATCGGGTTTATTTCGACCATTTTCGACCAATATTTATAACTAAGATACTAAGTCATGGGGATACCCCAATAGCTAGATGGTCTATAATTCAGAAATCCTAAAATAAAATGGATTATGACTGGGGGTACCCCAATGACTTCGGCAACCTCCAAAAAAAACTATAGTACCCTCTGGCTATTTAACATAGCCATGGAAAATGGCCCATTTATAGATGGTTTACCTATTAAAAATGGTGATTTTCCATGGCTATGTTAAATAAGCAGATGGTAATATATTAAAGTTATAATTTTCTTGGGAGATGTTCCTCATCAAAGCTTAGACGAATTTTTTTCGGAAGATCATTGGGATGTTGGGAGGAAAATCGCCTGGAATCGGGAACAAAAACGGATGATCCAAGTCATCCCTTCCCAATGTGAAAGAGTTCCAAGAACCCCTGGTGTAGTATTGATAGGTTTATCTGGTTGGTGGGGGCTACCTACCCCAACCTGAAAAATGATGGAGTGCAAGTCAGAGATGATGACATTCCCAATAATATGGAAAGTCATAAAATTCCATGGTTCCAAACCACCAACCAGTGTTGAATCTGTTCATGTTGGGACCTATATGTGGGTCTTATGGGTATGTTTCATGTTCGTGGGGGATGGGACGAATATGACCTGCCAGTTGCAGGGGGTTACATGACCCACGCATGAACCATTTCCCAACTTTCATTCCATGGATCATTCAAGTGCAAAAAGCACAACAAGTGGACAGGATGAGAGTCTGTGAGTAATTCCTCATAGAAACCATATGAAACCATCATATATCAATGGGAATTTCAGGACCCTAACATGGAGGTACGAGGTACGATACCAGCTGGTTACCAAGCCATATCTTAGGGCTATACCATAGCCCTTGCATAGACCTTTTATCCGGCCTACAATCAACTGGTCCCGGTTTTTGTCGGCGAATCTCCAAAGTCACAAAAAAGCTGAAAAAAAATACCCTCTGGTAAACTAACAGTTTGCTATTGAAAATGACCATATATAGTGGATTTACCCATTGAAAATGGTGATTTTCCATAGTTATGTTAGTTTACGAGAGGGTAATCAAACCATCAATATCCATCAGAAATGATGTGCAAGAATTCCCAAACCAGAATTCCATAGAATTCCCAAACAAAACCATCAATCTCCAACAAACACATCACATCTCCGCCGAGCCACGCAAGGGTCTTTTGCCAGGAAACCACCTGCGATGGCAGGTGAACCCTCCATCAGTTGAGATATGACCCCTACAACCATGGTGATATAACCCGCTTATTGATCTTATGATCTTACCCATAGGATCCATGGTGCTGGTATATAGGCTAACATGACTGGGGTATATTGATGGGATCCATGTTACCATATATAGCAGCACCATGGATCCTATGGGTTATGAGTGAAACTGCACCCCCAAGTCAGTCTCTGGTGGATTTTTTTGGGGTTAGATTCTTGGTCGATGTCCTCCGTAGATTTTTCACCGAAGATCCAGGTTCATCGACTCTGAGAAACGAAGCCATCGCCACTCAGCTTTGTATCAGTTGAGGTCATGTTCATCCCATCCCCCGGTCATAGTAGTTAAAACATGTTAAAACCCCAATGGCAAGGTTCCAAAGGATTCTAAAGATGTGTAAATTCACAAGAGAAAGCCCTGGTTTATGATGTTTTCTTGGGAATGTCGAATATGAATGGGAGGAGGGATTCATATTCCTAGTACTATTTCACAAAAAGTGATGTTCAACCCGAAAAAAGGAGGAGCCGTGGGGACGTTTTTTATCGGGCCCCGGAAGATCTTCCCAGCTGTGCCAGCTGGTTTTGGGCAACCTTCGCCAATCTGAGATTTCAAATCAACTGATGAGTCCAAATGTTCAAACGGCTCTGGGGACCACTTAAATGGAATGGTCACTTGTAGTACCCTCTGGTAATGACTAACAGTTTGCTATTGAAAATGGCCATAGAAATAGTGAGTTTTCCCATTAAAAATGATGGATATTTCCATAGTTTTTTTGTACGTTTACCAGAGGCTAAACTGTCCAATCTTTTATGATCCCAATGACTTGACTTGACTCACCAAATTATTGTGAGGCTTTTGAATCCCTTGAAAGCCATCCTTCTTGGACGTCCTGTTCCTATAACTGAATGTTTACCCTTGTTTATCCCATGTGCGGTGATCTAGCTATACAAGGCAGGTTGGTTCCACATGATCCCCGTGGAAGAATCTGCATAGATCAAACTGTTTGCCTCAATGGTTCGGCCAATTGGGGATACCATCCGGTAATGACTAACATAGCTATTGAAGATGGCCATTTATAGTTGAATTACCCATTACACATGTTGATTTTCCATGATTTTCCGTAGCTATATTAGTTTACCAGAGGGATCCAGAGGGTACATATCCTTTCTAACAATCATTTCACTCGTGTGACGTCAGCTTCACGATCGCTTTGTCGGATCTCGCCTCTGTCTCGAAAGTGGACAAAAAGCGAGAGGCAAACCTGAGACGACGCACCGTCGATGGACGCGCGTTGCCCAACTTGGGAAACTCCCGATCTCTCCAAAATGGGGAGCTGATCATTGAAAAAACAGCAACAAAAACATGGATTGAGATTGATTTAAGGGATTTCACCCAAGAATGGATATTGGTTTATCATGGTTTATCTAAAACATGGGGTATGTATACAAGGGCCAGATTTGGGGGTACCATATTGTTCAGATATATTGAATTGAGATTCTGTGATGCACATCGTACACACCGGATTCGTGAGGCCATTCTTGATGGTGAGGAGATAGCCTCTGGTTTGCTTTCACATAGCTATGGTTTACTTCCATGATATTTACCCAACAAAAATCCTGATGTTCTATAGTTATTCTAGTTCGCATCGTGGTTTTCTGGAGACTATCCTACATCCTCCAATATATCATTAAAAAAAACTCGTGATTTTCCAGTTCGTTTCACATGAACCATGTTCTAAATGTCTTACATCCTGGCACCAAATAAGGAAATGCTTACGCCATTGCTTACATCTTGCTTACGCGCGCCACAGGTTTTGCTTACGCGCATATCTTGTCTTACGCGGAGCTTACACTGGCTGACGCGCACCACAGTTTTGCTTACGCCACAGCCTTACAAGGGGCCCCTTGCTTAACATGAACACAAGGGTTTAGAACGTGGCTCACATGGTTTGAGGCAAAACCCTACATCCTCTAAGATCCGTGGACCACATGCGTTTGCCAACTCTTCACGAACCACTTTGCCAGCCATTTATGAAACAGGTGCCAATTATTTGGCAACCATTAACCGAGCCAATAATTTATAGGTATGGAATGGTATGGATAGGTATATGGTTAATCCAGAACTAAAATAGCTATTAGCAAAATATCGGAAATTCACCGAATAAATAGCACTATATATATATATATATATGTTCCTGAATTTTCCTACCAAAGTTGCATCCCATGGTTTTTTTTGGGCAAGGCACATGTTCTGCACTTGAACCTGGTGCTCTTCCAGCATCTCAAATTTGTCATCCGCCATCCTGAGTGTCCCCAAAAAAATATGAGGAAAGGGATGAATGTGAGAAGATCTTGGGTGGGAAATGATGGGATAAGACCTTTGAAGATATTTCAACTATATTGCATATCCATGGCTAATCTTAGATTAATACATCGAATTACCCTGCAAAATATTTGTGTTGCTGTCTTTTCATGCTGGTTAGTATCCTCGGATATACATGGCTAACCTAAAAAACACGTTCCAGAGAGTTAGGGAAATTAGCAATATATGTACAGTTCACCATCTAAGGGGGAAAAAAAAGAACACAGAAATAAACCTTCCAGTAAATGAATATGGTGATTTTTCCATGGCAAACTATTACATACAGTAACCAGAAGTTATACATTAATGTTCCCATTAAAACCTTAAAACCTCACAACACTGACCTGATGCTAACGGAGGAAAACCTCTATTCTCGGAAACCAGCCAGGAAATACACTCATTATATCCACCTACTGTCATGATGGGGAAAATCAGCTTTTCATGGTGAATCGCCATTTTTCACCATGTTTGATTGTTAAATCACATTTGTTTCACACATTCTGGTTGGTGGTTTGAACCCTCTGCAAAATTTGAGTTCGTCAGTTGGGATGATGAAATTCCTATATATATGGAAAGTCATAAAAGTCCATGGTTCCAGTCACCACCAACCAGCATTTGAATCATTTTTGGGTACCCTCTGGTAATTTAACATAGCTATTGAAAATGGTGATTGATAGGTGGATTTTCCCATTAAACATGGTGGATCTTTCCATAGTTATGTAAACGTTTACCAGAGGGTACATGTTTAACATCCATTAATCATCCATTAAACCATCATTAAACCACCATTAAACCACTATTTTCATCCATTTTCCCTATATTTTCCCTAAATCAGTTCCAAAACATGCCTTTTTTTCCGCTACAGTCCCAGCACCCGTCCCAGGCGCTTCATCAACATCACCTCAGTGCCTCGATGCGAATCGAAGCCGAAGTCCACTTCGGCCCACTCCTGCGGCTCCGCTCCGGAGCCAAAGGAGAAGTGATGGAGGGTCTTGAGTTCTATAGTCATGGTAGGAGTCATGATGATGATGATGATGATGATGATGATGGTTTTATGACACTTTATGATAATTTATGGTCATAAATTATGTACAACCAGTAGTTGTATATCATGTGAATGATGAGATGGTCTTGAGAAACCTATAGTCATGGTAGGAGTCATGGTAGCAAGAACAGTGGTTAGTCATGCTTAGTACTAGATATTATATAATTAATGGTTGATGATGGTTATTGATGATTATTAATGGTTGATGATGATGATGATGATGATGATGATGATGGATGTGATGATGATGATCATACCCGTCATATGGAATATAAATACCCTATATCACATCATATAAATTCCCGATATCACATATGGGATTGTTCACCGTGTATAAACCCTCTTGTAAACTACCAGAGCTCTGCAACATCACCATGTTACGAGCTCAAACAAAAATGATAAAATACATGGGCCATGGCTTCAATAGTGTAACAAATTACCAGAGGGTAACTTCCACTAATATGAACTAACCATCCTTGATGGCTCTTGACAATGGATATATCCTCTGGAAATTTGTTGACCATGTACATCCATATATATATATACCCCTAACATAGCTAACTGGAACATCCTATATAGTTGATTTACCTATTAAAGATGCTGATTTTCAAATTGGCTATGTTACAAATTACCAGCTACCCATCATCTCATGTTCAGCTCCTTCTGCAGCTTCTTCAAGGTGTTTTCCATCTTCATCTCCTGAGAATTGCTTGGATTCCGCAGAAAGTGGGTGGATTTTCCAGCTCAAAATCAGCCAGATTTTTTCTTGGGCTATTCCCATGGTCAAGTCCCTATTGTTGACGGTTATAAGTTATATACTGTATATATATATATACTGGTTGGTGGTTGACCTACCCCTCTGAAAAATGATGGAGTTCGTCAATGGGAAGGATGACATCCCATATATGAAATGGAAAATAAAATTCATGTTTGCAACCACCAACCAGTTATTATATATATATATATATCAGGTACCATCTGGTTATTTAACATAGCTATGGAAAATGGCCCATTGATAGATAATTTTCCCAGCTAGAAACCTCCATTTATAAGGGATTTTCCAGTTCGCTATGTTAAATAACCAGATGGTTTTTCCCATGTCGTGTATTGCTTCATACTTGATATACCTGATATATAGATACCTGATATATATACCTGATATCTAGGTATATCTATATATCAGGTTTATATATATATATATCATATAAAAATATATATATATATCATATATATATCATATAAATATATATATATATCTAGAGAATCACCAAGCAGATCAGCAACCATCAGTCGCCAAGTGACCTGCTTGGCCTGATCTGCCGTATCCTCCACGAAGTCCGGATTCTTGTGGAGCTCCAGGTTCCACATATCCCGCAACAAGATCTCCTGGGTTTCACCAGTGGAACTAGAACTGGAACTGCCTGGTTGTTGGACAGAAAGCCCCCAGGGTTGATTTAATGGGACTTCTAATGGGATTTCATGGGTGTTTAGTGGGATTTAATGGGTTTTTAATGGGATTTAATGGGTTTTTAATGGGATTTAATGGGTTTTTAATGGGATTTAATGGGTTTGTAATGGAATCTAATGGGTTTTTAATTGGATTTAATGGGTTTTTAATCGGATTTAATGGGTTTTAATGGGATTTTTAATGGGATTTACCATCTGATAAAACTAAGATATCTATTGAACATGGCCATTGAAATACTGGATTTACCCATTAAAACTAGTGATTTTCCATAGCTATGTAAACGTTTACCAGGCCGGGTAAGGATTAGTTGAGATGAGAGGTTCGATTAGTTGAGATGTTCAGATCAACTACATCATTGGATTGGTTAAGATAATGTTGAGATGTTCACTTAAACAGACTTACCCTCTGGTTATGACTAACATAGCCATGGTATAGATGGCCCTAATCGAAATAGATGGCTTACCTAGCTATAAAGTGGTGGATCTTTCCATGGCTATGTTAGTCATAACCAGATGGTAAAGCATCTGAAAAAATGACTACAAATAATTGAGGTGAACTACTGACGATTCCGGGAATCGCGGTGACAGATTGGAAAAAAAAACATGGAAAAAACTGTTGGGCATTGCCTGCAGGTTCATGTAAGTTGCTGGACGTGGTATGAATCAATGTTAGGATCGAAGAATGTAGTCTCTAAAGCCTGTAATTCGATTC
Organism: Cladocopium goreaui; assembly: GCA_947184155.2. NCBI lineage: Eukaryota > Dinophyceae > Suessiales > Symbiodiniaceae > Cladocopium > Cladocopium goreaui. Next base: position 78,409 of record CAMXCT020000224.1, on the reverse strand, counting down.
TTCGGATCTACAGTAGGTAGTTGAAATGCATCCTTGTGTCTACTCCATAGCAACATGGTTTGTTCAAGGTCGCCACTGTAAAAAAAAACAGCTCTTCAAGCGAAGGAAGTCGAGCAAAAGAACAGTTTGTTAACAGTTGTTCCATGTTGTTCCACTTTCCCTATGATGTCATGGTATACCAATGGCATACCATGGTATACCCTCTGGTAAACTAACATAGCTATTGAAAATCACCATTTTTCATGGGAAAATCCACTATAAATGGCCATTTTCAATAGATATCTTAGTTTTATCAGAGGGTAAATCCCATTAAAAACCCATTAAAAACCCATTAAAACCCATTAACCATCCACCATTTTTTCTTCACCGCAGTGCCACCCAGCCATCGCAGCCATCCCCAAGCCAGTGCCAAGCCGCAGGAGTCACGGTGATGGACTTGCCGCACCTCAGATGGTCGTTTTGCGGCAAGAAGCCATTGGGGCATCCCAGGCTGCTAGTAGCAAGTGCGTGATAAGCATCCAATGGCTGGGATCCTGCTATAATGGTGGTTCCTCAGATGGTTAATATATGGTTAATATATGGTTAATGATGATTAATAATGAAAAAAAAAGTGACAAAAAGATTAATAATGATCTGGTTGGTGGGGGCTACCTACCCCTCTGAAAAATGATGGAGTGAAAGTCAGATTGGATCATCATCCCAACTATTGGGGAACATAAAATTCATGTTCCAAACCACCAACCAGGCATAGTCGGCATAGTTCCCAAAATCATCCACAACTTCATCATTGTTGGGTTTCCGGCGCTCTACCATTGTGCCAAATATCAATGTTATTGGCATGTTCCATGTCCAAACTGGACACCATCACTCTCCCATCATTACCCTCTGGTAAACTAACATAGCTATTGGAAATTGCCATTTATAGTGGATTTACCCATTAAAAATAGTCATTTTCCATAGCTATGTAAACGTTTACCAGAGGGTATCCCATGTTATGGCTTCATTTCCAAGCTAGAAACCTCCACGGCTAGTTTGGACAAGTTCCATTTCCCATGATTTTCCCAGGATTTGCCATATTTCACACGGAGTGACTGATGTTTTCCAATAATTCTCCCGGGAGCAAATCCATCACTGTCCTACCATCATCCCATGCTTATCCCAAGAAAAGAACATATGAAAAGTAAAAACACATTGACCTACCTTTCAAACCTCCATTTATAGCTTCCATCATGAAATATATAATTCATTATAATTCTCCCATCATTCTCCCCAATTTGCCCCATGGTTTTGCCCGGCATTTAACATAGCTATTGAAACTTGCCCGTTTAGAAGTGATTTACCCATTAAACATTGTGATTTTCCATATGTTATGCTAGTTTACCAAAGGGTAATCCCATCATTCTCCTCATTTTTTCCCATGGTTTTGCCATATTCAGGGGATGGATGGTTTAAACATGTTGGCGTTTGAACCCCTTCATCCACCCAGAAGAGTCCCATGGGTTTACTGAACTACTACTTCATCTGTGGGTTTTTTGGCCTTCTCTTGAATGGAAGGTCCAAAAGCAAAAGGCGTTTTACTCACCCACAGTTATGACCCTTTACCAGTTATAAGTACTGAAATAACACCATTTATAGAATGTATAATGATATAATCCCATAGAAATCACCAGTTTACAAGTCATAAATTCACCATTTGTAACCATAAATTAATAACTGGTAAAAGGGCAAGTTATACCCTCTGGTAAACTAACATAACCATGGAAAATCACAATGTTTCATAGGTAAATCCACTATAAATGGGCCATGTTCAATAGAGATCTTAGTTTATCAGATGGTAAATCCCATTAAAAACCCATGAAAATCCCCATTAAAATCCCATTAAAATTACCAGAGGCTAACTCGCCATGGCCCCTTCCCCCGCCGAGCCGCTGATCCATGAGCTGCGCCCAGTGCCGCTGCCGCATGGCCGGATCTCGGAGCTCACCCACCAAGGGGCAGAAGACGGTCCATTTCTTCACCACGTCCTGGCTTTTTGTCCAAGAAAACCACGGTAAAACCATGGGAAAACCATGGGAAAACCATGGGAAAACTGGGGGAAAGTGGAAAAAACCATGGAGTTTCCGCTGAAAAACCACTGTTGTTTTGCAGCTGAAAACCCAGGGTTTTTTTCAGACCGGTACCGATGAACACAACGGATTTACCGTCAGCAAAGTCGGCCATGGGCATGGGATTGTTGAAGCTGATTTTGTGGCTCAGTGATAGGATAAGAAAAAAGTCTAAGCATATTTCGATTCGATTGACGATCCACTAATCAATCACTAATCAATATGCTATAATATGCATAGAACATCCACTAATCAATATTCCATAGTCGATTAGTCTAACCCATCCACTAGTCGATTCCATTGATGAATCACCGGATGATTCCCATCGACGTCGCTCAGTTATCGCTATCCTGGACGCCCACGAAGGCATCGCACTTGCGGTCCACCTTCACTTCCTTCAGCTTCTTGAAGAGCGCCTTGATCTCGTCCTGGCTGGTCTTCGATGTGTTTAAGGGCATTTTTGCATTTTTCAGTTGACATCACATAGAGTTCTATACAGCAAGAAACAATCATCCGTTATAAGATGTTGTAACATGTTATAACTGGAATGAGAACTATGGTATCCAAATGTCTGCTTAAATCCAGTTTCGATATATCTCCACCCAGTGGTTTCCATAGGTTTTTCCATAGGTTTCCATAGGTTTCCATAGGTTTCCAGAAATCTGTAGCTTCTCCACAGCGTTTCCATAGAGAAAACCACGCCCCGTCCTCCATATCTCCGGCCACCACCTTGGTAGCAGCGGGTAGCACCATGACTTTTTCCTAAGCCCCAATTTTGGATCCTGGTATTTCGTGGAAAAAAACCAGGCATGTCCGTTTTCAAACATTAAATAATATTAAATGTTTCAAGTAGAAGTAAACATCAATAAACTCATTGTTAACATAATGAAGCTACTGCAAAGTCATTGGATCATCGGATCTCATCTTGCAGCACGTGTTTTGAGCAGCAAACAATCCTCGAGAAGTCATATGGGATGGGTATCTTGCCCCGTTCGGACCCTAGATCATAACAATAGCTGGCATCGACAAAACTCAATCTGCTTACGACTTGCCTCGACTTGCAGTTCTAAATCCAGATAGCTAACCATTGATGCTACCTGAAATGGTAACGCAAGAAAAGTGTGTCAGATAGTTTCAGCAACCGGCAACAACCTGCCACAATTTGCTACAGTTGTTTTTCCAGGAATGCACTCGAAAAAAACTTGGAAGCTAGTTGCAGTTCTAGTTTGACCACATAGTTAATCCCTCAATTTGCATCTGATGTTTATGAACATGTATAAATATATATATATATGATATATAAATATATAATATAAATCAATATATGTAATATTATATAAATATATTATATCAATATAAATTATTTTATAAATTATATATATATGAAATTAAATATTGGTTCATGTTTTTTAATTTCACGTCTTTTTTCAAGTGTTTTTTTGCATGTCTTCGTTTTTTCCTTCCTCTCCCCGTCTCGCATCCTGCCGTCTCGCAGGCCGAGATACCTGGCCCCAGCGCACCACCAGGAAACCTTCGGTGACTTTGATCCTCTGCACTTCGAACTCCCAAAGCCCTTTGCCTCGGATCAGCCCACCGTGGGCACAACGGCAACGATGAGTTGGGCGAAGGGCAAAACCAAGGGGACAAAATGAGGAGAACGATGGGAGAATGATCTATTTCATGGGAGAATGGTTGGTGTTTTCTGGGAAACTCTGCTATAAATGGAGGGTCGACCTGTCACTATCACAGTGAAATGGCAGGGAATTCAACTGTCAAGGTTGGAACTTCACAGTAATTTTTCACCATCGGATGGTGAACAATCCTTCAACCAGAAAAACACATCGTGAGTTTCAGGGAGAACATCCCAAAAACTCATTCAACCCCGAAAAATAAACTGGTTGGTGGTTTCAACCCCTCTGAAAAATATGAGTTCGTCAGTTGGGATGATGAAATTCCCAATGGAAAAACAAAAAATATTCATGATCGTCAAAGTGATCAATCGATTTTTGAATAGGCAAAAGCATCAAAATGTGCATCAATGCTCCCGAAAAAAAACAAATCCCTCAGCATCTTCCCATGAGCCATGGTCAATACTCACTATATGGTTGATGGTCATCCCATCCATAATAAGGATCCTTATAATGGTTATTATAAATCCCTATGAACCATTGGATGACTAGCCCCTATTAATGGTTATTAACCATGAGTATTGACCATAGCTCCCATGATTTTCATATGGCGCCCCGAATCTTCCCAGATGGCGCCCAAGGCGCAGTTGGCCACATCTTCCCTCATGGCCACCATGATCTTCTTGGAGTTATTCAACTCCTGCCATCGGCTTCTGGGACAACGTTTTCAGTAAGGAAACAACAGAAATAGCTTTAAAAAATGGTGAGCAAATGGTGGTGTAAGATGGTTTTTGTTGGAGTTTATGAAAGTTTATGATGATTTGAGGAGGATAAAGATGGAAAAACCCATTCCGTCCACGGGTTCATCATGTTGTTCTGTCATAAAATTGCCATTGTTGGATCCATTTGGGTGGTATATCCCATGTTCAGACACACCCAAATAGAAAACAGCATTGGACGCATCCCAAGAAGATCAGATTGAAGACATCTCAAAGTCCATGTTAGGGAGGATCTTTGTTTTGTTTCATCTTCTGGATGATTCTGAGTGAACGAGTCAAAATGAGTCAAAGTTGACGCGCTTGCCATCAATCAAAGACTTCCAAACGCTCCCCAAAATCGTCGAGTTAACTCTCCAATGATTTTCAAGAGTTTCGAATCCCGTTTGGTGAAAACGCAAACGATCTCAACCCTCAGTCTGGTGATGTCTGCTACACCTCTAAAAATTTGAGTCAGTTCATTCGTTTGAGGGATGGAAGATGAACAAAATTTCACCTCGGAGACTTTCCAGTTATCCTGCGTATTTTCTGCACCATGTGTCGAAAAAAAAGCTACTGTAGTGTTTCCGTTTCATACATCAGTTATTTTGTTTTGGCTGGTCAAGTCCCCGTTTATACCTCACTTGGCCAGCTTGAGTGCCTATAATCACCCATTTCTTCAGTTTGACATGTGCATTCATATCTGGAAGTTAAATACTCATAGAAATACTGTACCCCATTTGGTCAGCTACACTATACAGTTATTTAATGTTACCCTCTGGTAATTTAACATAGCTATTGAAAATGGTCATTTATAGTGAGTTTTCCCATTAAAAATGGTGGATCTTTCCATAGCTACGTTAGTTTACCAGAGGGTATTTATAACATCCTTTTTTTTCTTGACAAAGAAAGCATCCCCACCTTTCGGCTAGTAGCCTGGCTATACCACCAAGTGCATCCCATGAATTTCCCATGGAAAAACCGTGAGATCCCCATTGTGTTGTCATATTTATGTACCCATCTTTGTTGGTAACCACCATGTTTGGATCATTTGCCATTTCTCATCACTTATGCAAGGTGGTGCCCCCCAGTTATAAATTGGTTATAAGCCCATTAACTATAGATATATCACCTATAAACCATAGTTATTGGAGTTTAAAAAACCTCAACACACACCTCTATTCATCAACCAAATGGGAGAGGACAAAAAGCTTGGTACCGGAAAATGTGGAAAGATTGAACCCCTCAAGGAGTTGAATTCGTTAACCCACCAATGACTCTAAACATCATGGATATGTTAAAATCCCGAACTGAACATGGATTGATATGGGTTTCTCTGAAAATAGGGGATACTCATAAATATTATGCATGTCATAGGAAAAAATGATCCATTCGAATTGGGGAAAAACCCGATTTTTTCAGACAACGAAATGCATTTCATAGGGAAAATGATCCATTTGAACTGGGGAAAAACCCTATTCTCCATAGGATCCCATAGGAATAAGCCTATGGATTGATGACCCCAACAAAAACCGCTGGCACTTTCCCGATTCCTCAGGGTAGTTGAAGTTGGTGGCGATGTGCAGCAGGTCATCCATGCGTTTGTCGAAGTTATCCAGGTCGGTGGTCACATCCTGCAGCCGCTTCTGGGCCAACTCCAGACCGCCTAAGAGCGCTTCGCAGTTTGGAAAAACCATGGGGGGAGTTGGACAAAAACACCAAAGAAAATGATAGGAAAGTAACATGGGGATGGGTCAAAACCCTGGTACCTAGTGAACCCCAAGTCATAGCTGGGATTTATGGATGTGAATAACCCACTAAAAATGTATCTATAGGTATTGATCCATAGCCACATTGACATAAATTTACAACCATTTTCAACCATGAGTCTCTCAGTTGCTTTGAACAAATCCGCAATGTTTTTTTTGTCCAAGTGTCTCTTGTAGAAGTAGTACGCCTCCTTCTTGAGACCGCCCTGATACGTCTTGAGCTCGTTCTCAAAGTCTGCAATGCCCTGCAGCTTGCGCAGCTTGGAGGATATCCTTCACCAACAAAGATTTGGTTGTCAATCCTGACATAAACTGGCTCCGCCGCGCTTCGTCAACTGAAAATCTGCGATGTTCAACTGGTAAATCATGAATTCATCAACCAAATTGGATGATTTGAGGTTGTCATGGTTGATTACCAGATGGTCACTCTGAAAACTGGGTTTGATTGAATCTTTATGAGGAACTGCGAGCTACACAAGAGTCAGCCAGCGCAAAACTGCTCTGACATTATAGCAAGCCCTCCAAGACAGAAACTCGTAAACTCCCATCCTAAAATAGCCCGGTATATCCACCATTTAGTTCGATGATGTTCCCAGCGAACTTCATCCCTGCACAAAAAGTGGATTATAATGGAATTGTCTATGATTTTTCTATAATTTCCTATATGTGTCCATGATGTTCCCTTAATTTGTCCGATGATCTTCCCATTAGAACTTCCATTCAGTTCCGGGATCTTTGATGCTTTGAGTATTGAAACCCTTGATGACCGGAGCGATCCGCAAAAAAAACGGCGGCAATTCGGCCTTCTTGTAGAATTCGCTTTCCTTGGGTAAAATGGCGGCCGGTGGAGAAAAAACGGGGTATAAAATTGTAATCTAGTCGGGTTATATGAGATATAACTATGGTAGAATGGGATATAACTAGTTGCCATGGGCGCTGCAGGGCGACTGGGCGTTTTGTTGTTTTTTTGGTGATGTTTAGTGTTTTTTGCGTTTTTCTGTTTTTGTTTGATCATGGGGTGGGATATTAACGTTCATGTTCATGTTACGTTGAAATTGTTCCATGGTTGAAGTAGTTTTTGAGAAGTGAAAAAACAGGCGTGCAAGGCTGCATGCGCAGTTGAATTGGGAAGTGCACGCAACCCCCCTTAAAACCACCAGGCGCCTCTCAGCGCCGTTCCCTAGTTGGGTATAATTGTAATCTAGTCGGGTTATATGAGATATAACTACATATAACTATGGTATAATGGGATATAACTAGTTGGGTCTCATATAAGCATGTTCGCCATTTATCTTCATGTTTGTGGGTTATTCCCCCAATTTGAATCTGACTCAACAAAACATTTCAGTCCACAGGACAGCGTTCTCACATTCTATCACCTCTAATTCAATATGCAAGCAAGTAGTGCCAGGGACCAGCAACGGTTGCAAACCATCGAACACGGTTCCTACAAAATGGAAAATATTGAGCATATTCCATCATATTCCGACCTTTATTGGTTCAATCAGAATATTGTGCTCATCGATTTCCAGAATTTTAGCCTATATCCAACCAGTTTGCACTAACTAAGAAATAACATCAAAAGAAAAACAATAATAACAACAATAACAATAGATACAATAGGAACAAAAACAACAACAAGACTAATAGTGATAGAATGATCAACAATAAGAAAAAACAAAAACAACATACCACAAAAATCACACACACGCATCTACATAAAACTAACCTTTGGTAATATAGCTATTGTAATAATCACCATATCTTTATAGGTAAATCATCGAGCTGAATTGGCCATGGCTTCCAGTTCGCAAACCGTTAAACATCTTCAAAAATATGAAAGTCACTTGGGATGATATGGAAACATGAAAAATGTTCCAAACCACCAACCAGTAGAGGTAATATCTAGTAATAACCAATTACTTTGATGTGATGTTGGATTGTGAGAGTCCCAAAAGTATCGCATAGTATAAGCCCATATAATGATCCATCAACAACAGTTTTGAACCCTGCTCATCTAGGGATTTGCATATACAACTATGTTTATATACATATGTGTATGTGCAAACACATAATATGCATCTAATTGAGAAAGGGATTCACAGTGTGTGTGTATATATATATATATTATACATATGTGCGTTAGATGGGCTTTTGAACTCTACATCTTCATGTTGCTGGTGATTAAACCTATGAAAGTGATGTTTACGTTTACATCCTATTTTGATACCACTTGATGATGATGATGATGAAGATAAAGATGAAGATCAATATGATGATTGTGATGATGATGATGATGGTGATGATGATGATGATGATGATGATGGATGTTATAGTCGATAATGGTGGTTCAAAACCAAGATACCCTCTGGTAATTTGACATAGCTATTGGAAATTCTCATTTATAGTTGACTTCCCGACTAAAAATGATTAGTTTCCATAGCAAACTGTTGGTAACCTCAGATATCAACGTTTCGGCCAGATTTCCTTCTGCACCATGGGTTGAATCTCCTTCTCCTTCGCCACGATATCTTGCTTCAACTGTACCAGGTTGGCACCTCAGCCACCGCAGACGCTGGTCTGTAATTTAAGTGTATGCACATATGCTAAATATGTATAGATGAATACATATGTATATATATATACACATGCATACATACTAGCATTGAAATATCTATATACATTACATTATTGCAATATGTATGACATACATGTTGCAATAATGTATGCATGTATATAGATAATGTGTGTATAACATTGTTGGTTAAGATTACGTACAAATGTCTAGATTGTATATTCATTCGGCTACTAGCCCACCCAACCATCCCAATACCAGGGGTTTAAAGAAGGCCTTAATCGGTGTTGATGGTGGTTGAGAACCTCTTTTAGGCTTGTTTTTGGGGGTGGCAAATCAGTTCTGCCATCAACAAAAATCAGCCACAGCCGACATTTCTAGATTGTATACAAGGTGGTGCCCCCCAGTTATAAGTTGGTTTATAAGCCCATTAACTATAGATATATCACCTATAAACCATAGTTATTGGAGTTATGTTCACCAACTTAGCTATCTTGGGGGCACCACCTTGTAGGGACTAATTTTTTTCGTCGCCGAAATCAATCCATCACCATCTAAAGGAAAGGTACAAGGTGAGGCCCCCCGCTTAGGATAGCTGAGTTGGCTCGGAACTTGGTGAATTCTGTGGTTTGTTGGGTCACTACTGAATGGGTGTATAAAGCAACAAACAGAACTGGGGGACCTCGCCTTGTAGAATAGAGGATGTACTGGGTTTAAACACCACAATCTTCCCTTAGTTAATTGAGTAATACTGACAATAAGTTTCCTATTGATCGTAGTCACTTAACTAGAACATACTATAACTGTATTCACTTAACTAATCAGAGTCCAAGCTTTTGTAAATACAAAGATATTCTTCTATACATTCTGATTCATATCTATGTGGAGGTTTCCTAAGTCATGGGGGTACCCCCAAATCATCCATCTTATCTACGCATTTTCCAGTATAAAGCATCCATTTTGGGGTACGACTACTATAAGTTCCGATGGTTAATGATGTTCATGATCTACTTGGAATAATTTCCCTATTGGGATCTATGCAATGATCTACTATATATATATATATTCCAAAAACAAATAATCTATCAGTAGATTCCTATTATCATATAAACGCCACAATAGGATCTCCCTATGATAATCCCTATTGGGATGTAATCATGATGCTTTCCGAATGCTTTCCCCATGATATCCCCATGAGAATCCATCCACTGAATCTACTGGGAATCATCCATTTTTGGGGAGGATTTTCCATTATAAACCATCCAGCTATTGGGGATCCTCCATTTATGGAAACCTCCATATAGGGATCTATTATGGTCTACTTTCCCATTATAGTCATTATATCCTCTTTATAATCATTCTATCCCCATGAGAATCCCCAAAAAAACTGTATTGGGCTCTACTGGGATCGACTATGAATCATAGATTCCTATTATCATGTGTATAGATATATATAAAGGGGATATATATTTATACAGGAATCCCCGTGGGAAAATACTCACCATAATTAGCCCTATGATAATCCCTATTGGTTTCCCCATGAAATCCCCCATCCATCTACTACCCTCTGGTAATGACTAACAGTTCGCTATTGAAAATGGCCATTCAGTTCGTGAATTTTCCAACATGCTGGATTTTTCCATAGTTTTTTGTAAACGTTTACCAGGCCGGGTACCAAACATCTTATAGTTATACAAGTTCTATATCTCATGACATCCCCATGACATACCCTCTGGTAATTTAACATAGCTATGGAAAATCACCATTTTGAATGGGAAAACTCACTATAAATGGCCATTTTCAATAGTTATGTTAGTTTACCAGAGGGTACCCATCATGGAAAATCCCCCATCCACCGGGAAAAATCCGCGAAAATCCTCCACCCGCCATCCGTGGCGCCGATCTTCTTCAGCTGCTTCAGCTGTTTGTCGCTGGGCAATCCTTCACGCTCCAACTGGGCCAAGGTTTCCACCACTTCGTCCTGGAAATCACCAGGAAAAACCTGGGGAAACCATGGATGCTACCAGGAAAAAGATGGAAAAATCATGGTGGTTGAAGATAGTTGAAGATGGTTCGGAAAAAAAACTGAAGTTTTACAAAAGAACAATGTTGGGGATAAATGGTGGTTTTACAAATGGTTTTACACATCCAAAATTGAAGCATCAAAGATACGTAGGGTCTTTTTAGGGCTTTAAGATGTTTTTTACCTGAGATGAGAAAAAAACGGTCATGGAACATGGTGACCATGGTTGAAACGTGCTGGTTTTACCCATGAAAAATGGTGGATTTCAAGTTTCAACTCCTTTTTGCGGGTCGGAATTGTGCTCCAGAAATCTCAGGAAGGTTCGCGAACCGAACCGCGAACCGGGAACCGAACCGCGCGAACTGGAAACCGCCCAGAAACCGGCAGTTGGGAAACCGAACCGAACCGCTAATGTATAAAATAAGCTCCCGAACCGGACGAACCGGAGGGAGGAACCGGATGCGAACCGCCGGCATGTGCTCTGTTTGTTTCTCTCAAGCAAACGTTCCCTTCAATCTCTGCCCTCGTATTGGATTTGTTTTTTTTTGGAAGCCCCACAAAAACCAAAAATACAACCCTTGTGCCCTCCTATTGGATTTGTTTTTTCTGACAGCACCAAAAAAGCAAAAACACAACCCTTGTGCCCTCCTATTGGGTTTGTTTTTTTGCAGCCCCAAAAAAAGCAAAACCATAACCCTTGTGCCCTCCTATTGGACTTTTTTTTTGTGTGGAAGCACCACAAAAGCAAAAAGCACAACCCTTGTGCCCTCCTATTGGATTTGTTTTTTTTGGAAGCCCACCCCAAAAAAAAACAAAAACACGACCCTTGTGCCCTCCTATTGGACTTGTTTTTTTGAAGCATCAAAAAAGGAAAAACACAACCCCTGTGCCCTCCTATAGTTTTTTCTGGAAGCACCAAAAACGAAAAAACACAACCCTTGTGCCCTCCTAGTGCATTTGTTTTTTTTGGAAGCCCCCCAAAAAACAAAAACACAACCCTTGTGCCCTTCTATTGTTTTTTTTGGATGCACCACAAAAACAAAAAACACAACCCTTGTGCCATCCTATTGGATTTGTTTTTTTTAGAAGCCCAAGAAAGAAGAAAACAAAAACAACACCCTTCTGCCCTCCTATTGGGATTGCTTTTTTGGCAGCCACAAAAAGGCAAAAACTCAACCCTTGTGCCCTCCTATTGGATTTGTTTTTTTTAGAAGCACCAAAAAAGCAAAAACACAACCCTTGTTCCCTCCTATTGGATTTGCTTTTTTGGAACCCCAAAAAAAGCAAAAACAAGACCCTTGTGCCATCCTATTGGATTTGTTTTTTTCTGGATGCACCAAAAAAACAAAAACACAACCCTTGTGTCCTCCTATTGGATTTGCTTTTTGGGCTCTCCTATTGGATTTGCTTTTTTGGAAGCCTCAAAAAAGCAAAAACACAACCCTTGTGCCCTCCTATTGGATTTGCTTTTTCTGAAAGCACCAAAAAAGCAAAAACACAACCCTTGTGCCCTCCTATTGGATTTGTTTTTTTCTGAAAGCACCGAAAAAGCAAAAACACAACCCTTGTGTCCTCCTATTGGATTTGCTTTTTGGGCTCTCCTATTGGATTTGCTTTTTTGGAAGCCCCAAAAAAGCAAAAACACAACCCTTGTGCCCTCCTATTGGATTTGTTTTTTCTGAAAGCACCAAAAAAGCAAAAACACAACCCTTGTGCCCTTCTATTGGATTTGCTTTTTTGGCAGCCCCCAAAAACCAAAAATACAACCCTTGTGCCCTCCTATTGGATTTGCTTTTTTGGCAGCCCCAAAAAAGCAAAAACAAAACCCTTGTGCCCTCTTATTGCATTTGCTTTTTTTGGAAGCCCCAAAAAAGCAAAAAAAACTGGTGCCCTCGTATTGGATGTGCTTTTTCGAAAGCCACAAAAAAGAAAAAGCACAACCCCTATGCAAAGCACAAGCACAACCCTTGTGCTCTCGTGTTGGATTTGCTTTTTTGGCAGCCTAGAAAAACGAAAACAGCCTCCACGACCAGGTCCACCTGACGCAACGTGTCCTTGACATGAATCATAACAACCAACTAACTGGGAACATGTTTTGCTTTTTTGAATGGCCGTAAAAAGCAAATACCAAGACCATGACTTACTCCGAACCGGTTAGGAACCAGAAACCAAACCGGTTAGGAACCGGAAACCGAACCGAACCGAACCGTTTTTTAAATTATATCCCGAGGAACCGAACCGAACCGAACCGGGAACCGGAAATTCACCAGTTCCTGGAAACCGAAACCGAACCGAACCGATCCCACCCTGAAATCTGCCAAAAAAAAGTGAAAAACAATCCAAGCTTGGCCAGTCTGGGAAAATGATGGGTTTTTACCTGTCTAAACTGTTGAAAATTTAGGGAATGCAATACCATCTGGTTATTTAACATAGCCATGGAAAGATCCGCCATTTTTAAGTTCGGTAAACCATCTATTTCTATGGGCCATCTATACCATGGCTATGTTAAATAACTAGAGGGTAAATGCCCAGACAAACTCGGCAACCGACGAGTTTAAGGAGTCGGTGAATGCAGTGAACTTCTGGAACATCGGTCCTGTCTGAGGATCAGGGTATCCTGCTGGTCGTACATGTCCTGGCCACCAGCTGAAAAAACTCGACTGGTTCAAATGGTAAAATCCCGAGAAATTGGGTGAAAATTCAACACCTGGAGGGAAAAAACAACAGATGTTAAGTCTATGTTAAGCAAGTCTATGTCCTTTTGGTAAAAATAGGGGGGCCGGTGACTGGTATACCATCTATCAGATCTATCATCAAACCCCTCTATAAATCGACCAATGGGAAAGCCGGACATCTATGAAATCTATGATGTTAAGTCTATGAAAACCAGGTATTCACCAGCTCTTCTTGGGGTACCCTTGGGGTACCCTTAAGTACGTTTGACCCACATCGCCATCGCGATCATCGCGATGGTTGCCTTGATGTGGTTCATGACCTTGATCAAGTTCATGACCTCGCGATCTGCCGGATCCAACACTTGTGGCAAAACCTGGAACTTCATGGGGAAAATCATGGGAAAATCATGGGAAAATCATGGGACGTTTCTAGGGCAATCCCTAAAGTATCCACTATATCCACTAAATGGAGCTTTCTAGCGAAAATCATGGAACGAAATTGAGATTTAACCATCCTTATCTTGGAGTGAATATATTTTGATGTGTTATATGTCTGCCATAGATCATAGAAAATCCCATGGAAATCCACTACTGTGCGGAATCTATTCGGGATTTGAATATGATGGGAAACTATCGTGAAATCCATAAAATCATATAAAATCTATTGGGAAAACACATTTTAATCCGTAAAATCTCTTGGGAATATGGTTCAAAAAAAGGGCTTCCTGAAGCTGCACCAAAATCATCGAGGAACATCATGGGAAAAGTAGCCCAAGTTCATATAACATAATATAACCATACTTAACATAATTAACTTTGTTACTTTGTTATATAGAATATGAAATAGAACTTAAGTTTTAGGCTGTTTTTATGACTGTAATGCTGACAACACATTTATGACATCCCTTGGTTATGATATCTCAGTGCATCGACCCCATCACAACCCACATGATTCCACGACCTGGAAGCCTTCCTTGCTGCTGGGCTACGTCACCTTCCTTCAACTTCGTCTGATGCCCAGTGTTGGTGGTCTGATAGAACCTGAGTTTTCTCCCGGAAATGTCCCCATCAATTTCTGGTGAAGATCGTGGTTGAACCTGTAAAATCTGGTGAACATGTTGGCCTGACGGCCTGACATACCTTTTTCTCTCTGTTTTTGTTTGGCTTTAAGCAATGAAGAATGGACTTATATAAATAGGTGTCTGAAAATTCGCATTTATACAGTAACATAGTACCAATTTATGGCCAAATAATCGGGAACATGATGGCTTTGACCCGTGGATGGAACGGAGGTATCCTATTTTCCGAGAATGCCAATGGACAACGTAGGAAGAGGGGAGTTGACTTGGCCATTTCATTTACTATGGAAGAGTATCTAAACCTCAAAAAACCGGAACTTTTGGAAGACTTTGGAACCAACTGGAAGCAACTTAAATCTATGGGCGTTGCTCTTCGGACATAGCTTTTCAGCCGTTTTTTAAAACTGCGCCAATTCAACCATGCTGCATTTGCCAGGTCAATCGGCAAAACACCACATATGTGGTGAAATAGCAGATGAAATCCACCATTTTTGGCCATGAAATCACCATTCTTAGCCATCATGTCACAAGTAAAGTGTTTACCCTCTGGTAAACAAACAGTTTGCTATTGAAAATGGCCATTGAAATAGTTGATTTACCCATTAAAAATTATGATTTTCCATAGCTATGTTAGTTTACCAGAGGGTAAGCTGTTTTTGTTCAAATCCATCCACAAAACATGTTTGCATGAGATTGCAAGAATCATCTCAGAAACAACGATCCCAACTTTGTACGCTTGAAAACACATTGTTTGAGTATAGAAACTTAACTTCCAGACATGTTGCATCATGTTGCAAGGTGAGGCCCCCATTGTTGATAGTTAAGTTGACTTATAAGTTGGTTAACTATGGTGTATGGATGTTTATGGGTAATATAACTATACTTCATCGGGTTTATATTAAAACAACACCGTATAACATGTCGTAACTCTGCGAGACACATTCAACTTCCAGGATCATCCCACTCTGTAACTGGTTTTGTACCAACTCTATATACATATAGTTAGGTCCCCCCCCTTTGTGGGCTTATCCAATGTATATATATATATAACTGGGTTATGCAATCTTAAATATGGTTATTGACCACTTACAAAGTAGGGACAAATGGCTTGTTAGGCTCTATTACCCTCTGGTAAACGTTTACATAACTATGGAAAGATCCACCAATTTTAATGGGAAAACTCACTATTTCTATGACCATTTTCAAGTTCGCTAACTGTTTGTTTACCAGGCCGGGTATAGCAATGGTGTTACAAGTAGAAGGTAAAAAAGAATATCCCCAATTCCAATGGATTATCATCATGTTCCCTAGTTAAAACATGCGAATTTGGGGATATATATATATATATATATCATTTACATACATGCATATTATATTAATATCTCATTTGCATACATGCATTCATACTATAATATATATATATTGTATATAACCACCATGCTATATATTCCAATTATCCCATTATATCCACTATAAATATACAGTGTTTGTATTAATACATAACATACATATATTATTGGTGAAATGTTACGAACTTGGCATTACATATATCCAAACATATATATGTATATATATATATATATATGTATATATATATATATATATAGATAGAGACCTATATATATATTATATATATTATAATATATAAGTATATACATATATATATATATGTATTGTCAAGCAACTCATCCAGACTCTTCAATGTGGTGCCCAACCAGGCGGTCACCACAGGTCCTGTCCACGATGTGCGATGCCGGATTGAATGTGATTTTAACAACATATGTTAATAGGGATTTGATGGGATTTCATAGGGATTTCATAGGGATTTGATGCAATTTACAGGGATTTGATGGGATTTCATAGGGATTTCTTAGGGATTTGATTGGATCTTAATGGAATTGAGTAGGGATTTAATGGGTCAGTAGCTATCTTGAATTACCAGAGGATAATTGATAGAAATGAATAGGGCATAATCTTAAAATTGACATTCATAATCATCCAATTGTTGTCTAACAACTTTGTCTTGCAATTAATGTCTAATCAAAAAATGCGCGTCATTGCGCATGATCATCCAATTTCTATGATCGAAAAAATTAACGTGTGTGAAACCACTAACCAGAGATGATACACTTGAATACTCCAAATAATCTTCAATATCAAAGCTTTCCATATTTTGAGTAGATAAACCTCAGAACGTCTCATACGTCTCTTTCTACTTTGGGCAAATCACGTCAAGTAAGGTCTCAGAACAAAAACGAAACGTGCAGAATCCATCTAAACATAGGCAAAAAAAAAAATCATCTTGTGCCCGGCTTTGCCAGCCCGCATTCTATTTCGGTCGCATTGTGGTCCAGTCCATGCCAGTGTGTCAGTGAGCACCCATCGGAATGAATTATGAGTTCTATGGTCCAAAAATTGTGTATATATAATATACAGATTATTATATATATATGTGTACATATATGTATATATATACACAGTATGTATGTATGTATTTATATTTATATATATATGGAATCCGAAAACTGGGATTCCCCATATGAATATCTCATCATTTCTTTCAGAAAATCTCCTCTTTTAATCGATGAGCGTGCCCCTTGAACTGAGCTCCTGAGTACTCATTGGCGCGGTTCCGGGCCATCCTCAGCAGGTGGAGGAATCCAGGAATCCGTGCCATGGCAAACAAACCAGAAACATCCAGAATCCATGATGATTATCCCTGGTAAACTGATGTAAACCGTATATGAAACATGATATAAAACATGGAAAACATGATAAAACCATTTTGATCACATGAAACATCAGATACACATTATAAAACCAAAATCAAAAGACCATTAATTAAAACCGTATCCCTAGTAATCCCCGGGTAGCACCGTCCCTAGTAAAACCATTATAAACATGATAAAACATTATAAAACCATTGTAAACCATCATAAAACATTATAAAACAATTATAAACCATCATAAAACATTATAAAACCATTATAAACCATCATAAAACATTATAAAACCATTATAAACAATCATAAAACATTATAAAACCATTATAAACAATCATAAAACATTATAAAACCATTATAAACCATCATAAAACATTATAAAACCATTATAAACCATCATAAAACATTATCAAACCATTCTAAACCATCATAAAACATTATCAAACAATTCTAAACCATCATAAAACATTATAAAACCATTATAAACCATCATAAAACATTATAAAACCATTATAAACCATCATAAAACATTATCAAACCATTCTAAACCATCATAAAACATTATCAAACAATTCTAAACCATCATAAAACATTATAAAACCATTATAAACCATCATAAAACATTATAAAACCATTATAAACCATCATAAAACATTATCAAACCATTCTAAACCATCATAAAACATTATCAAACAATTCTAAACCATCATAAAACATTATAAAACCATTATAAACCATCATAAAACATTATAAAACCATTATAAACCATCATAAAACATTATCAAACCATTCTAAACCATCATAAAACATTATCAAACAATTCTAAACCATCATAAAACATTATAAAACCATTAAACCATCATAAAACATTATAAAACATCATCATAAAACATTATAAAACCATTAAACCCATATCATCAAAAGACCATGAAAAACCTCCATTCTCCAGTTGTCACCACCATCCCTACCATGATGCCCGGCGATGCCGTGGCTGCCGCCCTGGCGCTTGGTCAAGGTGGGCCGAAAGGGCGATCCGCGAATGGGGCGTGGCTTTCCGTTCTCATCCATGAGCTTCACGTGGATCACCAGCCTGGGAACTCCATGGGAATCCATGGGAATGGGAAAATCTTGTTTTTTTTGTGGAAAATCTGTTTTTTTTGGAAAATATGGGGAGATATGGAGGAACATCTGGGTGATTCTGGAATGAGGATTGTTCTATTTTTGTGATTTGTTTGGAAAAGTATGGGGAGATATGGAGGAAAATCTTGGCTAGTTGGTGGTTTCAACCTACCCCTCTGAACAATGATGGAGTGAGTTCGTCAGTTGGGATGATGAAATTCCCAACTGAATGGAAAAATAAAAAATGTTCCAAACCACCAACCAGTTGGTGATTCTGGAACATATGAGGATTGTTCTATTTTGGGAGGAAAATATGGGGAGGATTTCACACGAAACCCACCCAAAGATTGTCTTTGAAGCATGAAAAGCCGATGGGATTTTAGGCCAACGTCATGGTCATGGTTTCGAGTCAACTTTAGGGCAATATCATATCCCATAGGATCCATGTATGGTATATATGCTAACATTTGGGGTATATTGATGGTAAATGTTACCATATATAGCATACATGGATCCTATGGGTATCATATAGGGATTCAAATCTTGAGATAACATATGAAAAACCCATGTATGGACCAAACCCTGAACAACTGTTCTTTCTTCAAGCTTATTCAATTGCTACAACGACCAGAATAATTCGAAAGTCGCATTGCAGCCAGTTTTTTTAAGCATCTGGGATCTTATAGAGTCAGGGCAAAGTCAACGCTGCCATACTTCTGTGACAAATCACCTGTTTTGTGCATCTCCTGTCATTTTCGTTTGGTGATTTCAATTCTGTGCATATGTGGGTTGTAATTACCATCTCGTTATGACATGTTCTGACTAACAGTTCGCGAACTGGAAAGATCCACCATGCTATTAATAGGTAAACCATCGAACTTTCTATGGGCCATCTATACCATGGCTATGTTAGTCATAACCAGAGGGTATCTGATGTAGTCATGAGAAACAAATTGAAAACCAACCAAAGAAAAAAAAACACATGAAACCAGCAGAGAAGCCTATCCTGTGGTGAACAATCAACAATCCACATGTTTATCAAGGTTGACATTGATGGTCCGACAAAAATAGAATGATATACGAACAAGTTGGTAGTTTCAACAATATTGACCCAATTAGGGATCATCACCCAGGCAAGGACTAACAATAAAAATAATATTAATACTGATACATATCTAAATGATTCTAAATGTATAATATAATCATCTTGAAGTATGGAATTATACACATTATCATATGGATAATCATCTTCCCCACCTAGAATTCCTGATACTGATAGACTACAATGTGGCCCCCCCAGTGATGTTAGTTGGTTTATAAACCCCAGTAACTATAGTTATAAATACCATAAACCATAGTGAAATTGGAGCTACCCTCGGGTAAACTGACATAGCTATGGAAAGATCCACCATTTTTCATGGGAAAATCCACTATTTCTATGGTCCATTTTCAATAGCTTTTTGTATGTTTACCAGAGGGTATTTTCGAAGTGAATTCCCAAGTCTTGATCTATTAAATCACCATTTTCCTCGGTTTAATGATCATTATCCCTACTAAATGGCTATAATTGGGAGTATACCCCATTTTCAGACATACCCATATGTTCACCAACTGAATTGGCTATCGAACCTTGAATCTTCCCCACATTCCAACAGGATTCGACTCGCCATGATGAATCCGTCCCAAGAGACTCACCCTCGTCAGCCATGTACTTCACCTGCTGGACGATGGATGACCCAAGCAGTAACGTTGATAAGTACTGTACGAAAAATCATTCATGATCCTGATGTGCCAAAAACAGAACAATTGTTCTGTGAGTATTGATTCATATGCATGATAAAAAACAACATCACAGAACAATGTGCCAGCTACGCTATGAACTGATGAACTCTGCTACGTGGCATCCCATGTTCTCCCTCGGAGGGATTGGACAAGGTGTGGCGCCAATGCGGCCACAAACCAAGCAACAGAACGGGACAGAACGGGCCTTGGGGTCCCACATGGTCCTACCTTAAGTATGGTTTGATGATGTTTGATGATCACCACTGCTACTCATTGACATGAATCATGCGACAGAATCTGTGCATTGCCTGGGAAATTCCTGGAAAATCCGGGAATTACCTCGCTGTTCCGGTCCAAAAAAAGTTCCAGTTCTCTGGAACACCACACTTTTTGGGATCACATCTTGATCCAGCAGCAATGATGGAGTTTGGAGACTGACATTTCTTCTGCTTGTTTCTTGGGATGAAATCATCCCGAATCACACAAATTGACCCAGAGAAACCGACGGTTTTCTGTGGTTCAAGCAGTAAAAAATGCCCAAAATCACCAAAAACCACTAGATGTTTATGGCTTTGAATAAACCATAAGCAATCTGTTTTATATGGCTGGTAAATTAAGACATTGCTCTACGAACACCCAGAGATGTCCCTTGACGGCGTCTGCACCTCGGTCTTGCCGTCGTTCAAATCGTTCAGCTCAAAGGCCACATCGCGCAGCACTTCTTTGCCCTCGGCGTTCAAGACCTTCTGCTGCACCTGCCAGGCGCGCGAGAGACGGAGAGACTTTTTCGATGCGCGAGGCTGGATGGTTCACGGGATTTTTTTGGAGCACCTGAACCGGACTTGTCCATGGATGTTCCATGGATTTTCCATGGATGTTCCATGGATTTTCCCATGAAAAATGGGTAAATCCTGCAAATATTGCCGTAAAGCAATCCATTGAATGGTGGCCGAGGAAGCTCCGAAAGTTATGGGAAGTCTCTGGCAGATCGTCGTGTTTGATCATCCTAACCCACATTCCTTGATTTTCCCATTGATAATAATCCCTTCCCCCTAATATCAAACACCCCCTGGAAAGTCCTAGAAACTATTTAATAGGGAATTTCCACAGTGTTGAATATTAGGGTGATGGAATTATAAGCAATAACTTGGATGACTTTGGGGTGCCTCCATGACTTAGGAAACCTCCATATGTCATCATCCTTTACTTCTATGGTTCAAAGTAAAGATGTCTGAAAATGTCTGAAACCACCGACGTAAAAACGATCATGTCTTCCATTCAGATCCTTTTTGGAAAGTCAATCATTTTGATCCACAGCCAATGGATGTCAAGAAACTGCAGGGTGTGTTTCGAAACGAGGCATACCCCCTGGATTTAGCTTAGGGGTACCTTAATTTGAGCACAATGTAGCCTTTCCACCTCAATTGGTGACTGGTGGTGGGCCACAATACCTCCCCAATGGATTCCCGTCACCACCATAGTGAAATTTCAGCTGGGTATCAATGCGTCCCGCATCAAAATAGCTCAATTCTAGTAACTAACACTATAGTTAAATACATTATATACCCGATATTCTCACCATTGTTTCACCATGTTTTTGTCACGAGCTTCACCCAGGTTTAGATATCACACCATCAGCATGCAGTCAGGCACCGTCACCATGAACTCATCGCGTCCCGACTTGCGATTCTCGCCCAGCTGATTCCTAGCCTCGAATCGCCGCCGTAGCGAGTGATGGATCAAAATTTCAATCACCTGGGTACCCTCTGGTTATGACATTGCCAGTTCGCCATGGAAAGAAAATCGCCATTTTTAAGTTTTGTAAACCCAGGTAAACCATCGAACTTTCGATTAGGGCCATCGACAAACCATGGCTAGCCCTGTTAGTCATAACCAACCAGAGGGTACCCCAAGTTTCCATGGGAATCCACGAATCCATGATGTTCCAAACAGTTGATCCCCCAAAAATAATTGCCCTGGTTGATAGGGGCCACTAATGGCGAACCTTCCCCCATGAGAATTTGTCCGATTGTTGAGGTGTATCCCCCCACCGGACAGACCCGTTTTTCCACATTTTGCTTCGGAGTTGGATTCCTTAACCTTTTCTTGATGCTTCGACTCCACATGATTTTTCCTGATGTTTCATAAGTACAATGTAACATGTTTTTTGCCATGTTTGATGATGAAATCCCCCAAAAAAATGGTGGATTACTGTAGATTTTTGCGAAAGCCTGAAATATGAAACACCACCGAGAAAAGAGGGTAAAACAAATGATGAAGCAACATATCACTGGGACCATCCACCGTGTATTTTGGATGTACCCTCTGGTAAACTAACATAGCTATGGAAAATCACAATTTTTAATGGGAAAACTCACTATAAATGGCCATTTTCAATAGCTATGTTAGTTTACCAGAGGGTATTTTGGAGGTGTATATAACTGATATAACTGATGTCATCATGGGGGGATTTCTCCATTCACCCCTTCGATCATGGCATGGCTTTATTCCAGGGACGTCACGATGTGAGGTCATTGGATAGTCCACTTGTGTTGTGGAAAAAATTGTTGGTAGCATGCCATGCTAAAATGTTGGTAAAAAATGGTGGTTTTCCATGGTTTTTTGTAGGTTGAATAAAGGGTAATAATATAATCTGGCTGGTGGTTTCAACCTACCCCTCTGAACAATGATGGAGTGAAAGTCAGTGATGATGACATTCCCAACTGAATGGAAAGTCATGAAATTCCATGGTTCCAGTCACCACCAACCAGTAAATCTCCACCATGATCAAAACTTCATGATCTGCTTTTCCATCCCACCTGGATCATGAAGCGCGTCTCGGCGTTCGCCTGTTGCTCCTCTGGAAGGGGGCCGTTCTGCGCCGATTCCATGAAGTTCATGTTTCTTCGTAACGGTGTTCAAAACCAGTCGTGAACTTGAATATGGTCGTCTTGAGCCACAGCCATGTGCCATTGGAACAAAACATTTGGGGCATGTGGGGGTCCCAGATGTTGAGATACTAGACGCGTATCGTAGTCGTAATTAGTGTTTTATAAGCGGAACATACAAACACACAGGATTCCACAGAAATCACATCAAATTTCTTGCAGTTCGCCCGGCATCTGCCAGCATTCCCAACCGTCCTGCAAAATGCCGGGGCCAAAGCACAGCGACTTCTCCGCGATGGAGTTCAGGAAATAGGAATAGTGCCTCAGCCGAGCAGCATCGGTCACTATTTCCTATTTTGGTGACCACCATTTTGATCAAAAGAGATAATCAAAAAGTAAGGCAACAAAATGCAACAACTGTGGGGAGATATCTGAGATAACAGTCCAAATGGATTGTGGTTCTGATATCTGACCATTGTAATTATATGTTATTATGCTTGTGACTGCATCATTTGATTAGCAGCCAAACATCTAAAATCATCAAAATATCTAGCATCAGTTTGAAAGTGGTGACATCTCAGCAATATGGTGGAGTCGTTTTTCTCATGCTCAGAATGGGAGTTCAAACTGGGGCAGTTTGTGAATCTCTGTGACGAGGTCTGAAGTTTCAAGAGCTTGCGCCCTGGTGTGACTAAACATATAAACGTGTTATATAAGAAAAAACATAAAAACAAAAACACATTGATGGTTCAACCGTTCATCAGTTTCCGGTTCATCGCCATGTTGGGGGTTAACCCCATTTTCAGACACCTCCACCTAGTGGTAAAGCACATAGTAAAGCCTTGTGGCCGGGTGCTTCTGGTCGTTGTCTCACATGCGAAGTCTTAGGAGATGTGTCAAGTTAAGCTGTATCGCTTCATCCTGATTTGTTTTGAATTCCGATAGCATCCATCTTCCAATTTTGAGTCAATTTTCAGTCAATGTAAGATTCATTATAACATCCCATATGCTCCATGGTGCTGGAATATTTACCAACATTTGCCCATTTAAATCACCCAGTTAAGATCACCCTCGGTAATTTAACATAGCTGTGGACAATCACATTTTTTTATGGGAAAATCCACTATAAATGGCCATTTTCAATAGCTATGTTAAATTACCAGAGGGTAAATATACCAGCACCATGGAGCTTTTAAAACATGACGATTTCACCAGTTCCAGCACGGCACACGTCTTCCAATGCTCCATTCAAACTTGAGTAAGATTGGGGCATGTTACCCTCTGATCATCAAAAATATCGTGGCAATCACCATTTACTGGTTGGTGGTTTCAACCCCTCTGAGATCCTACCGATTCGGATGATCCGAGCCATTCCCCACGACATCGCCAGTCGAACGATCCCAAGCAACGCAACAGTGGTTGTGAAGTCTCGAGGCCCGATCTGCACTTTCACCTGTTTCTTCGGATCGAGAAGTGCTGATCCGGAACCAAAAAAAATAAAAATCACAGAAAATTCCATCGATTCCCCAGTCGTAGTGGATTTCCCATGGAACAAATTGAAAGAAACATCTTAAACAAAAAAACAACATCTTCAAGAAATCCAAAAAAAAAACATAAGGATTCCCAGGTGCTGGGAAGCACCCCGTTTAACGTGGGGTTCTGATCCATAACTGACTTATAAAATCTTATAAATATGATGAACTATTATTCACCAGTTAAGGAAGTAAACCCAATGCAACCATCCCAAACCAGCTAAATGACTGGTGGTCTGGTCTGGCATAATCCCAACACGCGATTTAGGGGTATACCCAACAATCTTAAACCATACTAAAGCTCTATTGGGGATGTTTTTTTTTGGGGATTTGCCACGAATTCGTGGAAAAAAATCCGCAACTGACAAAAGCATCAACTGACAAAAGCATTGGGATGAAACATCCAGTGATCTCGTGTCACAATTCACCAAAAGGTGATAAGCTATTTCGTCTGAAATCTGCGATCTCACCAGTTGAGACTTGGAGTTATCTTATAGCCAACACCTTAAGAAAAACATATCAAACATGCAAGGTGGTGCCCCCCAGTTATAAGTTGGTTTATAATCCCCATTAACATCCATTAACGTTAACTATAGATATACCCTCTGGTAAACTAACGTAACTATGGAAAATCACCATGTTCAATAGGAAATTCCACTATAAATGGTCATGTTCAATAGCTATGTTAAATTACCAGCGGGTAACTATAGATATAACCCCCACAAACCCATCGGGGCCTGGCAGTCCTTGGGCCCAATGGTGCCCGCCACGGAGGGCGTCAGGCACTCAATGACCTGACGGACAGTGGCGAACGTCCAAGCTTCCAGTGGTGGAAAAAAAAATGGAAACCCCATGAAGCCCCCATATTTGATGGGAAAAACCATGGGTCAAACCAACACAGTGAAGACGGGTGACTTTGGGGTCGGTTACTGATCTGACAGGAAAGTGGAAAACAAGGGATCAGAACCAATAGTTCACAAGTACTACGGTTGCTATGAGAATTTCCCCAACTTCTATATACATCTATATACTACCACCTTCTAGTTATGTACATCATAGTACATGTGAAAAAGTTGAATGTAAAAATATAATGATGCTACAAGGATTATCTGATCATGTCAGCTAGTTTGCCTGTTTGCATGTTGTAAATAGTGAACGTAAAGAGCCGCAAAGCAAATAGATAGCTACTCATTGTGATTAATCTTGGCTCAAGCTACATTGCGAGAAAGAATTGCATTAATTTTGATAATACCCGCAAGGTGTCTTTTCGAAACGAGTGTTTGAATTCATCTTCCAACAACCATACTTGGATACCACACTTGAGTTATTCCAAGGTTTTAGATGGGTTTCTATATATTTCAACCTTATCTCGGAGCATCAACATCAATTTACATCCATTTACCCGCAATTCTCATGTGAACACCAGTGTACCATGGAACCCTAAATGGCCAAAAACACCAAAAGACGTTCCAAGACGCCATACCCACTTCCCACCGTTGCTTCCCAGCGACCTCGTCGTTCAGCACATTTCCCTGGGTGGTGGCGGACAACTTGCCACTGGAGAACTCGATGATGACCTGAGCATCGTCAATTTCGTTTGGAATTTCAGAGTTCATTTGGAAATCCAAATCAATTGATTCGATGAACTTCTGCTCACTCCAGGTATTTAAGCCTCGTACATAATAGATATATATATATATATATTATTACTATATCCCACTACTTCCAAGAACAAAGTTAAACTTTGTCGTCCAAGTAAAACCATGACTTTACTTAAAGACACTCATTGACTGCTGATATATATATATATATAAAGTCAAAAAAGGGTGACCTTTCCCCTGAGCCTAATCGAATCCGTAAATCAATCCTCAAAATTCTGAATAAACATATGTGGTTTCCATGCTCAAGTTTTTGATTGGTTTTCACGGGTTTTTCACTGTCTTTTCACGGGTTTTTCACGGTCGTTTCACGCACTTTTCACCCTCTCTGGGTCTGGAGTGGGATTTGTTTGAAACTCTGGAGTCCGGTATATATTTATACTAGTACTCATTGGGTCTGATAATGCCCAGTAAACACATGTCGCTTCCAAAGACAAAGTTAAACTTTGTCGTTGTGAAAGCCCCAGTTAAACTTTGTCGAAGACTGAGTGGGTATGATATATAATATAATTACATATAATACATTTAGTATATATGTATAATATATATATGTACACCTAACAGTTGCAACGATGAGTTGAACCTAGGATCATCCCGCAGAGAACGAAAAAAATCCGCGATTCAAACTGCTGTCTCGAAAGCAGGGGAATTCAGGTCATGTACGGTGAAAACAATGCCATTTTTACTATGGCCATAAAAAAAACTATGGCCAACTATGGATAAAACTATGGCCAACTATGGATATAAACTATGTGGTAATGGATATAACTATGGCCATAAACTACCCATTTACCCATAAAAAATGGTGGATAATGGTGGTTTTCCATAGTTTTTTGTATGTTTACTAGAGGGTAATCATGCTAATCTGGTTGGTGGTTTCAACCTATCCCTCTGAAAAATGATGGAGTGAAAGTCAGTTGGGATGATGAAATTCCCAACTGAGTGGAAAAATAAAATTCACGTTCCAAACCACCAATCAAATAATAAACTACCCATTTACCCATGACTGGTAATGCTAACCATCCCACCTATCTATTGTGAGGACTGGGGGATGGTTTATGAGAAAACATGATTTCATGTTGGAATGAGAAAAAAATGCGGTAAACTCAATAATACACCAGAAATTTTGAGGGTTACTACCCATGTCTGATGATATCGGGTTT
Organism: Cladocopium goreaui; assembly: GCA_947184155.2. Classification (NCBI taxonomy): domain Eukaryota; class Dinophyceae; order Suessiales; family Symbiodiniaceae; genus Cladocopium; species Cladocopium goreaui. Next base: position 50,935 of record CAMXCT020000224.1, on the reverse strand, counting down.
ATACCACCCACGTCTGGTGATGTCCCAAGACCTGAGAAATCCAAGTCGAACCCTTGATTCTTGTGACGGCAACTCCCGTTGATTTTGACATCCAAAACTATTCTCATGGTTTACTGATCAACGCTCATTTGTAAAAATGATATACCATTATCATATGTTTATATATATACATATATGTGGCAGGGACCTTTAGGTACATATATATATATAGTATCATAAAAATGATATATCATTATCATATGTTTATATGTATATATTATCATTGTTATATAAGATATAATAGAATGACATATCATTCAACTATCTACAGTATATCATTCTATCCATCATGATCTAACAAAATTTACGGGGAACATCTATATTTTTGGTCAACAACCCATGGTGTTTCAACGCCTCGCCTGGCCGGTTTACCAGCCCAGGGGCCATGCCGTTGGTGGACTGGAAACCCACACCATAGATGGTGACTTTCATCTGCCCCGTGACCGGACCCAAAGGTGGCTCCACCTGACGGCCAGGGGGGATGACTTGCCATTGAGATAGGGATCTAATTATGGGGTGTGAAAGACCTATGAAGTATATGGAGTTATATGGAGTTATCATGGATTTTTATAATTTAATATGGATCTTTGATGGATTCTCATGGTTTCATTTCGGAACGTGTTCCGTTGAAACATAAGGAAACCATCGATCTCATCGATTTACCCAGCAAAAAAATGGGGGGGGTTCCACTGCAGATTTTACGATCCGATGGCCTTGGTGATGGCATAGGGCGGCCCCACAATGGAAGAGACGTTGATCTGCCAGACGTCGTCCAACCATTTGTTGGCCCAACCACCAAAGATCACCAAGCGCGACTCCTTGATGGGAGGAGAAATCTTTGAAAACCTGGAAAAAAATCGTGGGAAACGATATGCTGGTTGCTGGGTTGACCTACCCCTCTGAAAAATCATGGACTTCGTCAGTTGGGATGATGAAATTCCCAATATATGGAAAAATAAAACAAAAACAAACCACCAACCAGCCATCATAAGCCCATTAAACCACCATTAAACCACCATTTTCCCTATTTTTCCATGTTCCAGTCACCACCAACCAGATATGTGTGAAAATATGGGAAAACCCCATGCAAATGCAGGTCGTAGTGGGAAAATCATCGAAGGAACTGGGGAATTGTCGAGCAATGTTTGATTGCGGGGTATCTTTGGTGGTTACTGTTCAACCATTCAACTTTATAGATATGATGTATCTATACATTAAACATCAATAAACATAAACCACAGTAAAACTATGTAAAACTTCATCTAGCTTGAATACACTTGGAACACGGATACAATCCATCTATTTTGGGAACCCAAACAAATTCCCGCCACCCACAACACCTTGTTCATTAATGCTTGAATCATGTCAAATCTCGATGTGTGATCGTAAAATCAAGTTACCCTCTGGTTATTTATTTCTAGCCATGGAAAGATCCACCATTTTTTATAGGCTTTTAAGTGACCATTTGTTTATCATCCAATTTTATGGGCCATGGACGTCCATAGCTATGTCAGCTATCAAGGTTAAATCTCCACGTGTCATCATGATGGAAACCTATCCCCACAGCAAAAAACCTCGCTGGTAAAACAAAAAACAACACCATCCCCCAGGAAAATCACCATTTTTATAGGTGGTATAAACTTACCATTCCCAAAGGGCTGGGTTATATTGATTTAACAAATGAATTCATGAGGGTGTACGTTGACTGCAATCACAACTAGTCATCCAACTCAGCTTCTGTTTGAATCTGATGAGCCCAAATCCCCATTCATCATGACCACCCACACTTCGGCTTTTCCACGTCCATCCGAAATTCAGCATCTTCATGCGTCAAGTCCCTATGTTTCATAGAATTGGATGATGGGAAAATTTACAGGAAACCCCTATATTTGATGGTAAAAACCATGGTTTCCTGTAGATTTTCCCTTAAACCAATCCATTGAATGTGTGATAATAAAAAAAACACTATGTTTCACTAGTTCTTGCTGCATAAGTATCCATGATCACATCATTTCACCAGTCGTCCAGCCATTCATGAAAAACAACTACAGTTTTGATTCGTGTTCAACCATACAAGGTGGTGCCCCATAGTTAGCTAAGTTGGTGAACATAACTCCAATAACTATGGTTTATGGTGTACTTATAACTATACTGGGGCTTATAAACCAACTTATAACTGGGGGGCCTCACATTGTAGTGAGTGTTTCCTTCCTTTTAAGTTAGTTTATCACTTCACCACTTTCCCGACTGTCCGGACTCCTCGGGATCGTAGCAGATGGCCGAGTGCTCCCGGGCTTGGGGCATGGCATCCTCCGCACGCATCTCCAACGAAGGGTCGCCCCAACGCATGGGTTCGCCCATATCCAGGACGCCGATCTTGTTGTCGAAGACGCCACCCGTGCGGCCCTGAGATTGGGCTAGAAAATCAAGGGGAGATGGAAAAGTGGTGATTTTGATGTTGAACTTGTTTTTGTGGGATTTGACGTTCTTCTATCTTTGAGGTTATAACATATGGATATATATGTTTTTTTTATGGATATGAAATTCACTAGAATAATATAAGATATAATAAGATATACAAGTATATCAACCAAAGAAGGTGCCCCAAGCCATGCCACGTTTAAGGCTACAATCCTAAGCCAAGTTCATCCCCATGTAAAGGCATTGATGGATGAAAAAGGGGCTAAATTGGGCCAATATCAATGGATATGATATAATTAATTACTTATATTTATAGATATTTATAGATCCCAAAAAAGATAGAAAAGTTGAACAAAAATGGTACCGCTGCAAAGGAGCCATTTCTAATAGTTGCTTTTGAAGGATGAAATATGGGTGGTATACAAGTGGAATGAATGGGATGTCAAGCTAGTAAGATTAGCGGATTACTACCATAAACTAGTCTGGTCAGTTGTAAAGGATTATCACCCACTTAACAACCATGGATCATGGATTCCAATGGATCCTAATTTAAGGGATCATCCGAGTCAATGCACATGTGGAACCACTTTTATGGCATGTGTTCAGGATCTCATCATCCTCTTCCCAATCTTGGATCTGCTTAAGGTAGTGGATGTCTTGGGAAAATCCGCCAAACCATAGCAAATCCAAGCCAGAAAAGCCAACATGTCTTCTCCCAAGCCCATTTCGGAGATATTTCCCAGCTAGAAACCTCCATTTTTTGGGGCGAAATTGTCCCTATGAAACCAGATATCAAATCATGGTTAGCCATGGTTCACCACTTTCGCAAGATGCTTCACCCACTTGGCTACTAGATTCACTACAAGGTGGTGCCCCATAGTTAGCTAAGTTGGTTTATAACTCCAATAACTATGGTTTATGGTAGATATATCTATAGTTAATGGGGTTTATAAACCAACTTATAACTTGGGGGGCACCACCTCGTAGATATGAAACCAGATTAAAAAAAAATCCATGGTTCACCGCTTTCTCCATGCCCCGGTGACATGACTTTTTGTCGGCTCCGGCCTCGCCGTAGACGTCTGCGGTGCCGCCGAAGACGAAGACGCGCCAGGAAGGAATGGCCTCCACCAACTGCAGCGAGCAGTTCCAGCGCGGCACGCCCCAGCTGAGATCCACATCCGACCAGTCCTACGGTGGATGAACCCATATGGGATTTGGAGCATCGCCATGGTTTGAGGTTACCCATGGGAACGGTGAATCTGTCATGTTTTTAAATATTTTTTTATGGTAGAGATATCTATGGCTTAACAAACAAGAACTGGGAGGCCTCACGTGGACACGTGTGAGCATGGATTTGTTTGGGGGATGTCCTGTAAATGTTCCCTTTGTGCCAATGGAGAACATGCTGAATATGTAGTCATGTCATGTCATGTCGATAAAGAAAGTAGTAGATGATGATCAAATTTTGTGAAATACATATATATATATAGCCAATCGAATATAGCAATCAATCTTGATGTAAATTCGGAGTTCACCGCCAATTACCTCGTTGGACAGCAGGATCAAGCCCAATTACGACATGGTTAATCTCCCCCATCTACATTTGGAAGTCCCTTTGGAAAATGAAGCGTTCCACTTCTTTCAACATTCCAACAACCATGGTCAATCTGTTGTAGTCCACCACAAATAATATTTTGTTTGTTATGGTTGTGTTCCATTTAATCATAGCAGAAACTAAAGGACTATATAGTTTCTATCTACCCTCTGGTAATTTGTTACATAGCTATTGAAAATGGCCATTGAAATAGTGAGTTTCCCATCAATAGCATGGTGGATCTTTCCATAGTTATGTAAACGTTTACCAGAGGGTATCTCATAATTTTACTTTGGAAAATCACCATTTGTAATAGGTAAACCATCTATTTCTATGGCTCATCTATACCATGGCGAACTGTTAGTCATAACCAGAGGCTATCCAATGTTTCTACCTATCCAAGGTATTCCAAGATGCTGCAACTGTCCTTGTTCTCGATATCCAGCATGAAGAGATCATTGAACTGTTGTTCGTTGTTCCATCCTCCGAAGATATATACACAACCTCGCGGGCGCGGTTCAAGCGTCGCCGCAGATCAAGGGCCAATAAGGGGCGACGCAACTGGGCGGGCTAGAGACTACAGTAGATACATGTTGTATCTGGCCATTAGAGCAAAACTGTTTAAGAATCAAGTGCAGATTCTGGAGCTCTTTGATTTTCTTGGGCCATCCTTGAATTGTTTCAAACATTTCAAAACTATCTGAGGAGTTTTTGCGGGTAAACTAGTCCTAGATGACTATCCAAACGAATCCGTGATTTATTGGGGGGATGAAACCAACCTCTGACTGCCACCTTTTCGGAGCTCTTCAAATATGAACAAAAGATGGGATCACCTACAGATCTGTCATCCATCATCACCTTCATCCTGCAACCACCCAACGAAACCCTGGCTGAAATGTACTGGATCTATGAACTCAGGTCCGAAAAACGATGGGTTTTTCAAAATTGCGGTGCGCAGTTGGATTCTCCGAGTCTCCATGAATTTTCCGGGAATTCCGATGAGTTGGATGCTCTAATCCCCATGGTTCATGGTCATTCCAAGATCCAACAGATGGAGCTACGTTAGTAATTACCATATTTCTGGCCATATTTTCTGGGGATATCCCCTGAAATTTAGGCCTAAAAAATAGGCCAAACATATATGGTCATCCCCACCCATATGCTCCATGTATGGCATATTTACTAACATTTACCCCAAAAATGGCCCAAATGTAGGTAAATATTACATACATGGAGCATATGGGCCATGGTTCATGGTCAATTCATCATGTTTCGCCATGAAATCTCCAAGGGGCACTAACCCATCTGATGCCGCTTATGAATCACCATGATTCACCACCATGAAAAACGTCAGGGGACCGCCATGACGTCCAAGAGTTCGTTTCATCATCTAAAGTCCCCTTTTCAAATCATATAGATCCCATTTACCATATGCTAAACCAACATATATATATATAATCATATATATATATAATCATATATATATAGATATATGTGGAAAGCCCGTTTCCCGGAAAATGATCCACAGATGGTTTTTGTTTTTCCACATCGAAGTGTTAGTATACTAATGAGGGTAGACCACATCAAAATCCCATCGCTAAGCGAATGGTGAAATCCAACTGAGGTCCACACCGTCTTTGGCGAATGCTTGATGTCCGGAGCGATTGGGGGGCGGATTGCCGTGGCACGCCAACTCCGTCCAGCGCCTCCGTCAGAGCCAGCAAACTGTCAGATGGACCGGGAAAGTGGAGATGTTTGGAGGGGAATCCACGATGAAAAATAGTGGTCTAGAAAAAAATCGTGGATTCAAATTCATCAATCCAATTTTTCTAGATGTTCTCATGTGTCAGGTCCGTTTACTTCAGCTGATATTCCCTGATTCCACTTAAACATCGCAGATGTTTACCAATAGGACAACAAGAAATCACCGACTCGTCACATCTAGGATGAGATTACCATAGTTCGGTGGCTATGTACACACAACCAACCAAAATTGGGGATTCAAATGGATGGTTGAGTTTTAAAAAAATCTAATCATCTCCAAAAATGGATGCAAATGGTTCGGGACTGAAGATCAACCATGAAATTCTTGGTCTATTGATGTTTGTTGATGTTTGTTGGCATAGTTTGGAGCCATCAAGGGATGAATACCCTGCAGGAACAGCATCTGTACGAACAGGGGGTTGTGGAGGGTATACGGAGACTCTCCGGGACATCCTTAGTTTTGTGAGTTGTGTGGGTCAAAGTCAGTCCCCTAGGTTTCAAGTTTCAAGATGTTTGTTCAAGATGTTTGTTCAACATGTTTCAAGTCATGTTCAACCATTCTACAAGCATGCATCGTTTTTTTACCTAATATGTTCCCATGTTCAATTCATGTTCAACCATGCGTTTCAACTATTTTAGGATACCCCTCTGATAATTAATGAAACATGGCTTGCTGGAAAATGAGCCATTGAGTTAAAATTGAGTTCGATTATTTTCCAGTTTCAAGGCCCATGGCAAGTTCAGGGATTTCCCAACTAGCCATGGCAATGATGACACTGGAGGGTATAAATCCCTATTGTAAATCCCTATTGTTGCTGGTTAACTCCATTATGTATCTAAGGTTGGACGTGTTCGACCAACTTTAATGATTCGCATCCCCACAACTAGCAGCTGCTAAATAGAGATATCCCATTATATATACGTATATATAGATATCCTATGATATCCCTATCATATCCCATGACACATTTTTTGATGCCTCAATCCCAATTCCAGCTGATTAAAGTCACGTAGTATAATCTCATAGTTGAACTTACCATAACTTACCATATTATATAAACCATATTAGAACCTATATCTTAAACATTCTTAAACTTCCATCACACCTCCATTCAAAAGAAACAACAATCATGGTCAATCTTTGGTAGTCCACAAAAAAAACTAACATTTTTTCTGGTTATAGTTATTTTCCATGTACTTTTTCACTTTCTTTTTTCACTTTCACTGCTTGTAAAGGTCAGGCCTTTGCCGCACTTCAAGAACTTTCTATTTTCCATGTATAGAAAAAAGCGACCCTCTGGTAAACGTTTACATAACTATTGAAAATGGCCCAGTCGAAAGTTCGTTGATTTACCCAGCTATAAAATTGTGATTTTCCACACTTATGTTGGTTTACCAGAGGGTCTCTGAGGTACCCCACTGATTGTCCAGGTTCAGGACCCAGGTGTCGTTGAAAGGCTTGCGCTGGTAGCCCACACCTGGCCAGGGCTTGAAACAATGGATGTAACTATGTAACTAATGCCATAAACTACCCATTTTGCTGGTTTTCCATCGTTTTTTGTATGTTTACTAGAGGGTAATAATATAATCTGGTTGGTGGTTGACCTACTGTACCCCTCTGAAAAATATTAGTCAGTTGAGATGATTATTCCCAATATAATGGGATCTATCGGCACTAGTCTGCATTACTCTGCATTGGCTTTACATTTATCTGCGCTAGTTTGCACATAGCTTGGGATCCGTTGAAAACAACAAGTAGAAGTATAGCATTTTATTACTGGTTGGTGGTGGACCTACCCCTCTGAAAAATATGAGTTCGTCAGTTGGGATGATGACATTCCCAACTGAATGAAAAAATAAAATTCATGTTCCAAACCACCAACCAGATGTAACTATGGTAATAACCTCCATCAAAAAATCATACAATGGGATGTAACCCCGCAAATATGCCAGATACCCTCAAAGAAGCCGCTGAAAGCTCAAGTCACATCCCTGATAACAGCAAGTCAAACAGAAGCATTACAAAGTGCGGATCACTTTGGAACCAACATTTAAAAAAAATGAGAGGTGCTTTCAACGAACAATATATTAGTTAATTATTGGGTCTCATCATCACAAATATGGCTGAACATAGAAACATGTGAAACTACTAGCAGTAAATATATACGTATAAATGGATATTTAACCAACAAAATAAGGCAATCATGAAGCTCACCAAGAAAAGTAAGTGGTGCGCTTGACCAACAGCTGCTCAGTCAATATTCTCTTCTCACGGCGTCATCGTTGTTGGACATAGCAGGATGCAAGGAGGTGTCCTCATTGTGCTCTGAAGAAGTGATGCGTCTAGTCAGCCCATCTATCCCTGAAAAGCATTGGCGCTGTGTAGCTTCAACTTGATCAAAAAAAACAGTGAAACATAGTGAAACATAGTGAAACATAGTGAAACATAGTGAAACATAGTGAAACATAGTGAAACATAGTGAAACTATGCTCACCTTTCCAATAGAACCAACAATTAATACCCTCCGGTCATCAAACGTGGCAACAGGAAATCCCCATGGTTGATGACTGGAGGCTATTCATAGGCATAGAATGGATCTTCACCTAATACATGCGAAAAAAAAAAAAAAACTACAAAAATCATATCCTGGAGATATTTCTTCGGCATATCCATCTCCATCCATCTCCATCCTTTCAAGTCTGTGATATACCCTCCGGTAAACGTTTACATAGCTATTGAAAATGGCCCAGTCGAAATAGTGGATTTTCCCATTACAAAATGGTGATTTTCCATAGCTACGTTAAATTACCAGAGGGTATCACCACCATTTTCCTATGGTTTTCCTATGATTTTCCCATAACACCATTATTCATAGGGTTTAATGCTATCTTTGGCTATCTTTGGCTGAACGCCCCATGGATTCTGCCACTTTGTTCATCCCATGCTCGGTTCATTCGCAGAAACGCCCGTGCCGAGGTGCCATAGCCATTCACAGATGGCCCACATGTTTTGTTAGCTCATTCAACCAGATTATTTCCGTATATATATATATATATTATTATATATATATATATTGTCTTATATATATATAATACTGTTATCTGATGTTATCTGTTATATCGTTAGATCCCCTTGTATCCCAGTCCTACCACGACCTGTCTTCGGTGCTTTTCTCCACAGCCCTTCGAAAAGCCCTTCGTCGCCTCCATGACCACCGAAGAGAACCACCGAGTTCTCATGGAGGCAGGTGGTGTGGTTGGAGCGTGGCGGCGGCGCGTTGGGATCCGCCGCCTGAAGTCTACCAGGACAGGCCAGATAGGTCCCCTACGAATCGTGGTAATCGTCAGTGGGTTTTAACATGTAACCCTGGTTAAAATGGGATAGTTATGACATGTAACCCTGGTTCTCATGGCTATAACCTTGGTTATAGTTATAAGTCTGGTTGTAAATGGGATAGGGGGGTTATAACCTTGGAAAAAAGATGAAAAAAGTCTGGTTGTGAATGAAAGTAGGGGCAATGTCCACTTATAACTGGGGTGAACTGGTGAACCAACCCACTTACGATTCGTGGGATGAACCACCAAGTAGGCTTTCCCCTCATGGACTGCGATATTAAGTGGTCAGCATAATCCCCGAAGTAATCAATCAACCACTATATTGATCATTTATATGGTTGATGGTTAAAAGATGTTAAAAGCCTGGAAACGATGGTGATTCATCACCATGAAAACTACTTTTAATCATCAACCGGGGTAGATCGCAGCCACTGCTCAGTTGAGAACTGGTGCGTTCCCCCCCAAAAAAAGAACATTGAAGTTCCACAAAATCACCATTTAAGTATATTTAGGTCCCATAACTTCAGCATTTCATCAGTTGATCACTGGCTCATATATTTCCCTATTCAATCCCAATACAAATCCCAATGGACATCACCATCGAAATCCCCATGTTTATCCCAATCCCAATGAGAAAATCCCTACAAGTGGTGCCCCCCCAGTGATGTGAACGTTGGTTTATAAACCCCATGAATACTATATTTAGATATATCTACCAATAAACCAGAGTGAAATTGGAGTTATAGACCTATGTTTATCCCAATCTCAATGAGAAAATCCCTATGAAATCCCCATGGAAATCCCCATCGAAACCCATCGAAATCCGTCGTCCGGGTGGCACTGCCATCGTCTCGCTGACCCTGTGAGACCATTGCTACCAACTCCTCATGGAACTGCTCTTCGCTGGTGGTCATGATGTTCCTTCAGGCACCAACCGGTGACCCCCCGTTTAACCTTTGAAAAAAAAGGATGTTATCAAAGTCAGTAATATAGAAATTAGATATCTACCATGAAGTATAGATAAGATCTAGTTATAAACATCGTTTTCTAAAGATACTATCTAGTGAGATGTGACAAGTTAGATGATCAGTTCGTCAAGTTGGTAACCCTTGGGATTCCTAACACTTAGTAAATCATGGGATGATCAGGGGATGGAAAAACCATAGATTCAAGAAATATAACATAAACCATATGTATGTTAGTTCATAAACCATATGTGTTTTGCTTATAAACCATAGTAAGATATAGTAAGTATAGATATATCATAGATATATCTACTTATCTACCACAAACCATACTTAATTCACCTATGGTTCTTTGCACCAACTTCGCTAACGACCTGGAGCACCATCTTATGAGCTTAGGGAGACGTGGGACAACAAGTGGGAGAACAAACACGCAGGGAAAAACATGGAGTTTGTTGCAGCAGTATCGAAATTATCTTGATTAACTTAATTTTCGAAATGATCTTGATTATCTCAATTATATACCTTAATTATCTTTGTTTAACTGTGTGTGTGAAGTATTGCATCATTGTGGGAAAAAGCTGCAAGCCTGACATGCTTGGGAAAATGGTCTCTGAAAATGTCCTTTGTTTCAAGAAACCCACCATTTTGAGCCATGGTTTTTGTTCGTGCTGTCTGTTTTGATACCCTCTGGTTATTTAACATAGCCATGGTATAGATGGCCCATTTATAGATGATTTTCCCAGCGAACGAAACCTCCATTTGTGGCTGGGGATTTTCCAGTTCGCTATGTTAGTCATAACCAGATGGTACATAATGAAATGGTGATTACATTTTTTGAAAATATATCTAAACATTGTGATAATACATAGAATCTAAAAAACTATCTTTGTTACACCCACCGGTACTGAATCTTCAAGGAAGAAACAAGTCGTGCTCTGGAGGAATCGAGACCACCCAGTTTGTTGGTGACATGTAAAACACACAAATGCAGAAACTCCCATTGCCATCATTGGCAGAAGCCATAGTAAAAAATATAGATTATAGTTATGCCATAGTTAAAGATGATCATATGGGTATGGGTCAATACCTATAGATACATTTTTAATGGGATGAACATCCATTTACCAGCTATTTTGGGGTTCACTAGGTACCAGGGTTTTGACTCATAGCCATATGTAGATGACAATAATTGACAATTGTGCCATGATGACCAGCCCTGAATCAATGTCTTGAACAATGTCTTCCCCTGTTCCCAATGTGGTCTTCCTGTTCGTCACCCCGCTGTCAGCGGGATGCAATTGGGTGACATACTCCACGGTGAGGTCCCCTAGATCAGTTGCTTCAGTACCCCAGTATCAAAAAACTCTCCGGGAATCAAACGGCCATTGGAAATCCACCTTGGAAATGGGGAAAATCAATAGGAAAATCACCGAGGTAAATGGTGTATTTTCCAGCACGCCATGTTTGAGTACCGGAGGGTATATAGTTACATCCCCCTAATCAACCATAGAATTGGTGACTTCTGTCCATGAATTTCGACCAAGAATCCCAGCGGGGTTGGGGGCGTTCGCCTGAAGGTTGCTGCGACGTGGTACTCCTATTGAACTTCTTGCGACGTCTCCCTTAAAATCCCATTGACTTATCATATGTCCATACTTTAAGTGGTGGGATAAAAAGACAAGAGCCATATTGGAATGAGAGATATCAACGAGCTAAAAACTCTCTCGCGTCATGGTCCCATGTATCAACATGAGAAAAACACCGGATGTTTTCACTCTATGAAATGAGGAATCGTTTTCTGTAGCTTCACGTTATACTATCACTTTCCTGTGAATTATCAGATTACTCTTCATATCAGATGATATATTATCAGATTCAATATCATCAGATTACTATCAGATCTACTATCATATTACCAATGATATTTTCAGATTATTGAACTGTCTATCATCACATCTCATATAATCTGATATTTCTTTACAAAAACACATATCATTCTGAGATTATCATGATATCAGTCATGGGATATTATCATATAGTATCCCGTGATCATATTATATCATCTCATAATATCATGTTATCATTCCATACTATACTATATCATGATATACTATCTGGGATATCATATTACCCTCTGGTTATTTAACATAGCCATGGAAAATGGCCCATTTATAGATGGTTTACCTATTAAAAATGGTGGATCTTTCCATGGCTATGTTAAATAACCGGATAGTAATTCATATAGTATTTAACATAGTAATCATAATATTAATATATAGCATCTGGTTATTTAACATATATCCCATAGAAATATATATGAGATGTTATTTAATTCACATAGTATCCCATTCTCATCACATCTCGTCCTCCTATAATCCCCCCGTCTACGGGTCGTCAGCTAGTCACCAGCTTCGCGGCGGCTGGAAAATCCACATTTCAACGGTCAATGGAGGTTGAGTTCGCAGGGAACATCAACATTTTTTATAGGGATTGAATGGGAACATACCCTCCGGTAAACTAACATAGCTATTGAAAAGGGTCATAGAAATAATGGATTTACCCAGCTATAAAATGGTGGATCTTTCCATAGTTATGTAAACGTTTACCAGAGGGTATGAGAAATGATCACGTGATAACGTTCCCATTCTTTCTGTCATCCTGCACTTGTTATGTTAATCATTTTCACATTCAGATACTAGACTAGTACATATATATCATCATATATCTAGCTGAGTAAATCACAATATTTCATATATCATGATAATATATATATATATATCATCATATATCATCATATATCATATCATATATATATATATATATCATATCATCATAATATTTCACTAACCTGAAATCTTGGGCCAGCTATGGGGATGATTCCCCTTACCATGATTCCAGGGCTCGGGAGAACAGGGTTTGGTCGTGATGAAATTTTCCCAGAGTTGTGGACATCCCTACAAATTTGGTTGTCGAATATGTTTCCAAACCATTTGATGATCCTATTTGTTGATGGATAATCCCTAGATAGCTAAGTTTTCAAGTTGTTTTTGAACTATCACAGACCATCCTCCAAGCTAACATAGGCCCTGAGAATCACTACGTTAACTCCCCAGGCCCAACTCATGCCAGGGTCATCATAACATCCCATGAAACCCTCACAAAACCTCATGAAAGCACCATGAATCCTAGCGAAAAAATAAGACCCCGCACCAAACCTTCAAAAAAAAAACAATGGAGGTTTCCATAAATTGGGGATACCCCTTTATCGATGGAAAATCCTACTAAAACGGATGATTTGGGGATGCCCACATTTTAGGAAACCTCCAAATGTGACTCCACCAAAAAAAAAAACATCATAAAGCCCAATAAAATCATCATGTATCACCATTAAACCTCACACTTATCCCACAGCTTCACCCATCACCGGGCCTTACGCATCTTCATGGTGCTTCCACCCTGGCCTCGACCTTGAGTTCCACTGAGCCTGCCAGGAACTGCCAGGAACTGCCGCGCGAAAGAGGGCCCCCAAGTGTTCTCAGCTAACGAATCATGGGGATATCATGGGGATATCATGGGGATATCAATGTGTTATAGGCTTTATACAAGTTACCCTCCAGTAAACTAAGATAGCTATGTAACATGTTCCAATTTATAGATGATTTACCCATTCAAAAATTGTGATTTTCCATATCTATCTTACTTTACCAGTGGGTAAAATGAGTTTACCCATCCAAACAAAATACCACTATTATTGATGGATTGCAGCATGAAATCTACCCACCTGGTTGATCCGTAGCTGACAATATCCCTCAATGATGCATAGATATGAGTAGCGGGCAACATTATTTGTTAAATGTAATGCCATGATATGCCATGCACAAATTTGGGTCGTCCCCTATCGGTTATGAAGGTTTTGGAAAAAACCTCAGAAAGGCCAAGGCAAAGCAAGACTAAATTAGTATTACAATAATTTTGTCGGCTACTCATAGAATGCATAGCCTGCATAGCCATGTTTTGCTGAACACCTGGATCAACGCTAAGAAAAAGGCGGTGACCTCCCCAATCTCTCTGCAGCTAAGCGGCATCATGCCCATCCTTGGCCACACCGACCATGTCAAACATGTCCATAGATTGACCCAGAAAAAAACACTGCAACCGCAGTTGGAAAACTCACATTTCTTCCAACCGAAAACGGAAAAGTACTGGAAACTTGGCCGTTTTTGACATTCCTGTTAAGTCGACCCCCATGTTCAAAGTGGTTCTGCTGGAGTCTTCTGCTGGTTCCACCCATCCCCCTTCTGTCAAGAGAAATGGAACCCCACAACTTCCTAAATCAAACATGAAAACCAGACTTCAAAGCCATTCAATGTGGTAAAGCCAATAATAGCCATCCCAAAACGAGATGTATGAAATTGCACCACATTGCACATCTGATTTTCATATCAGTTTTGTAGGGTTTCCTATCGAGAACTTTTCTGGGTCGAAAAATTCGGAATCTCGGCCAGACGTGATGCCGTCATAACTCATCATGACTGAAGGCTTTTCCTCCCCAGGTGCCCCTTTTTAATTTGGTCGCCAATTAGCTAACTTAGTAGACATAACTCCAATAACTATTAGCTGCTTGGTGGGGGCTACCTAGTTGACCTACCCCTCTGAACAATGATGGAGTGAGTTCGTCAGTTGGGATGATGACATTCCCAACTGAATGGAAAAATATATATATATATATATATATTTGAAACCACCAACCAGATAGGTTTTCTGGTAGCTAAATCGAGGTTTAACAAAAACAAACAGCTTAGCCAACGAACTGGGGCAGCATCTTATTCAGAGTTCATCTGGATTTTCGGGCCCCGCTGATTGTTCCTTGCGACTTGATTTGGTGAATTACTGGAAGCCAATTTTCACTGGATTGGTTTAAGGGAAAATCTACAGGAAACCATGGTTTTTACCATCAAATATAGGGCTTTCCTGTAAATGTTCCCATAATCCAATTCTATGAAATTTGTCAACCATTTACTCATGTCCTATTACTACCAAGCAAAACCACATCTGTACATCATTTAAAAAACTATTACTATTGAGCAATATTACTATAATACCAGTGTCTTCAAGGCAAACGCATTGAAGATATTGAAGCATCCGAAAAAGTTCCCAGAATTCCACAAAAAAAAATCTTCTTCCAACCCCAACCTTGTTTGAACATGTTTGAACCATGGGGAAGGCCACCCAGCACCAGGTAACATGACCCCCCCAAGCTGCCCCGCCCCGGCCCGCGTCGCCGAGCTGCTTCTTCTGCAAAATGCCGTGCCACTTCTTGCTACTTCCGGGCCCAGCCGCCATTGAACCTGGGATTTGCACCCAGAGCTTGGAAAAAATGGTTATATCCATGGTGAAAAATACACGTCCATAAAGAGAAATGTAAGCCCTGTAACTATAGTTGTAAGTGGACATATATATATATATATATTTATATATATATATGTCCACTTAGTGAACACTGGAACTGCAGGTCCAAGTAGAGTGACTCTAGTGATTCAACGTGGCTTGGAATGGCAAAAGATCGAAGGTTCAGAGTTTGAACCATCCAAAAGGGAACTGTTGATGGGTTGTCCAAACTCAATAGCCATGTTTGGCCATCCTTCAAGAGGGAAACCTTGGAAGCTGTTAGCCATGTTAATTAGCCATGTTAGCCATGTTAGTCGCCTGCAATTCATATTTGTTCAGCGGCTTGGGCTCTACCAAAATGATGGCTGGACAGCTGACTTGAGTAGCTTTGTTAGTGATGGGTCAAATGTTCCATCATTGCTAGAAACTCCCATCAAAAGCTCATAAAATCCTAAAACATCCCAAAAACATCCCAGAGACTCCCATAAAATGCCAGAAACTCTCATAAAAAATCCTTAGGCAAATTCCTTGAGAAAAAATCTCCACCCACCAGCACCAAGGTACGACTCGAGCCCCGTCGATCTGCCACTGCACGTGTGGCCGCGCCCGCCAAAGAGGAGAAGCTGATGCTGCCAGCCCTGCAGTGACGGTTGCTGATGATATGGCTGTTGAACCATGGGATATGATGATTGGTATGTATATTATATATATATTGTGTGATTTAATGGATTTATACCATTTATATGGGATATAAGATGATATATAGTGGATATAACTGATAGATGATGGTTGATGACTGGGGTTAACATTGTTTAATCATCATTGATATGGATGTTACCACTAAATATTGGGATATATGGGGAAAAATGATACAGTAAATGATGAGTGGTTGATGATTAGTTCATGATTAAATAGGGGTGTCAACCATCAAAATTATGGGGATAGAAGTGGATATTATAACAGGAATTAACAGGATATAACATGATGTAGCATGATATAACGTGATACATAACATAGTATTAAGGGACGACACAGAGTTTTGAATACTGTTCAATTCTCAAGAAATTACACTCCGCTGTCATCTAACATGGTTTGCTGAAAAATCCTCAGCTTCGAAACCGATGATTTTCCAAGCGAACGAGCTTCCTCCATTTTGAGTCTAGGGATTTCCCCACCGAAACAGTGATTCTCAGGGTCTATGTTAGTTGGGGGATGGTATTTTTCATCAGAACGGTGTTAGTTGGGGGTTCCAAAAAATGTAGCTAAAGTTTACCCTCCAGTAAATTAACATAGACCCTGCCAGATGGGGGTTGAAAGACTAGTTTCCACTATAAATTGGTCAGTTTCAGGGTCTATGTTAATTTACCAGAGGGTAAATCAAATCAACTCTTATTTATTTAGTGTTCATATGTGATTTTCCCGGCATCTTTCTTTGATCAGGATGGTAGCCATGGGTTGAAGTGGTTAATCACTTTGTCAGATGAAACTTTTATATAGGCCAAGTGATCGAATCATCTGACATATACTTTATCGTGATGGGATGATGGGAGTGCGGGTTTTATCTGTGTTGATTTGATTTCATCACCGATTTCATCACCGATTTCATCACTGATTTCATCTGATTTCATTTGATGTGATTCAACTAACTAATGATGTTGTTTGGAATTAGATTGATACTGTGGATGGAAGAAATCCTGCACCACCTTGGATGGTTGAAATAAATAATGGGATAAACCACCTATCAATTGCTGCAGGATTTCTTCCATCCACCTTATGTCTTGTATTTTCTTATAATGATTACCCTCTGGTAAACTAACATAACTATGGAAAATCACCATGTTCAATGGGTAAATCCACTATAAATGGCAATGTTCAATAGCTATGTTAGTCATTACCAGAGGGTATCATATTCTGCCACATTGGAAACTCCTCCACCATCATCCTCCACCGCGCCTGTCGCTCATGGAGGCGCGCGCTTTGGAGCCTCTCCTTGGTTTTGACCAAGAGGAAACCGGGTGTCACTGGTAGTTTTGCTGGGGGTTATGATGTATGATTCATATGACTGGTTGGTGCTTTTGACCATCTTGAAAAATATTAGTCAATGGGAAGGATTATCCCATATATTATGGAAAATAAAAAATGTTTGAAACCACCAACCAGATGATATATGATTTATGATATTTTTGTGGCTTATGTTCAGGTTGGAAAGAACAAAATGGAAAAGCTTTGTTGAATCAACAGAAAAATATCCCTTCATAATTTGAGGTTGGTCAACCGTTGGAAGTCCTGCCAGTTGCCAACCTCTCAGGTGGCAACGTTAGGTCCTTTTTTGGGGGCCAGGTGCGACAAAAACGGGACGAGTTCCCATGGCCGAAAGGTTCCATTCTCGGAAATGATCAAAAATCCCCATCAAATCCCTTTATATCCACATGAAATCCATGTTAAATCCACATCAAATCCACATGAAATACCCATGAGCTCCCCAAAAATCATCGAAAGTCCACCTAAAATCCACCATTTCCGAAGGCCCAAGCGTCAGCTTCAAGGAGCTGCTCTTCTTCCTCCCGGCCTCCTCGGCCGAACGGTCCTGGATCAAGCCGCTCATGCGGCGTGAGGCGCTGCCGCGGTTTCCTGTGGGCGCGGCTTTAAAGTGCACCTTCTTCCACTCCTTAGGGGCAATGAAACTGGAGGATATACTTGATATAGGTGGTATACTTGATATACATTGATGTACTACAATATACATGATATATCTTGATATACTGAATATACTTGGTATACTTGATGTACTTTGATATACTTGATTTCTTATTGGGTGTATAGATACAAATGGTAAGTTCATATGTATCCATTCCTTGGATCGAATGGCATGGGATATATGCTGAAGGCTAATCATTGCAGGTTGGCCAAGATCGGTTAAGAGGTTTTGGACATTAAAAAGTAAACCCCAAAAAGCATATATCGATGTGTGGACAGAATTCTTTAAGTTCATGGAATGGGATGGGATGGGATGGACGATATTAGTAGTGCTTTTTCTTGCAATTAAAATTGTGCTAAGGTGTGATTTACTGTTGGCTAAATGCTGGATGATGGAAATGATGGAAACTGGTGTTTTATTATGATTATGTATATATATATATGAAGTTCATTGAATTTCTTTCTATCTATCTACCTATGTAATAGAATGAATGGGATGATGCAGGTGGAGAATCAGCAAAAAAAACTTTGGGGAGCATGCCTTTCTTCCAGGATGTCCCAATCATGTTGCCACAAAACGATTCAAGTTGATCCAAAACGGAGTTGAACCAACGTTTTTCACCCTGACATCATAAGCTGCTTGGGAACTTTCCAATGAAGTATCGCTGTCCAAAAATTGCGTAGCCCCAAATCCACAGATCATCGTGAAAAACCATGAAAATTGGGCCTCTTGGGCAATGCCAATATACCGGTACCCTATTTCAGGACAAAGCCATAATGGGGCTGAACATGGTGTACATCGACCAAATGGCTATTTTAATCTGGAAAATGATCATTAACCAGGAAATTTGGAGGTACATACCCTATTTTCAGACAAACCCATATGTATGTTTCACAGCTCTGTCTGTGTTCACTAAGTCGTGGACCATGCAAGAGGTGTCCAAAATCCATCCATCCTGCCAGGCAAAAAAATCCCATTTTCTCGGCGGAAGAGCAATCAAACGTTCGAGGTGGTGCCCCCTAAACGTGACGTTTGTGTCGGTTTGTTTATAACACCCAATAACTATATATATATATGATATATCATCATATGTCAACCATAGTAACTATAGATATATCCACCATAGATGTTGTTGATATATGAAACCAACATGGCTAAGTATGGGGCACCACCTTGTTGTAGACCGCTGGATCCCGAACCACGAGTTATGCGCTAACAATCCTGACTAGGAAGAACTGGGGTTCGTTGGGAGAAAATGAGGACGGAAAAAAACAAAAAAAAAAACATGTTTATCCACATGTCCTGAAGTTAACAAAATTTGTTGACCCTAGAAAAATATGGATGCTTTATTAACTTTGACGAAGCACTTTGGCGTGTCCTTTTGTTTCCTACCCAAGATTTTGACCCTTTTCACCCATGATTTTCAGCATCCGCAACAAAAAAGTGTTTTCAGTGGCCATTTCAAGAACCTAACTTGGAGGTACCTAGCATATATATATATATATAATTAAATTATATTATATATATATATATTTATACATATAAGGTCTATGTAAGGGCTACATTTCAGGGGATATATCCCCAATGCCTATGGCCATCATGGTCAAATCTAGTCGCCCGGGCCGGGTCCTGCAAAGTTTGGAACGGCATAGCAGAATGAATTCCACCCCAGATGAAAATCTCATCCGCACTGGTCGCCAAAGCAGAGTGGAGCGTTCCTAGCGTCAAAGCGCCGCAGCAACTGCAAGTCCAGGTCGAGTGACGTGGAAAACACAGCGTTTTCAAGTCGTGGGACTGTGCAAAAATAGGGTTTAACTAATAACACATCAATGGGAAGTTGATGTGAGGGTTCCTTGTATTTCCCGTCATCCATCAAGATCATATTTTTTGGAATTTTGGGGAGTGAAGAACATGTTCACCACGATTGAACGGTCCCCGGAGCAGATTCTCATGGTCTTTCCATTGCTTCTCCCTTGGTTTCATGATGTTTCATGTTCTAAGGACATTCTACATTTAAACAGGAATCAATGCTATATAGGGAAATCTATCACGGTGTGAAGGTCACAGTCTTTGACTTACCCTTCCCACTGAGAAAACCCTGTATATCTTCGGGGGATTAAAACATGTGCGATGGCACAACCTTCCCTGGAAAACCCATCTACCTGGGAAAACAATCACCAAGTCGAGGTGTTGGGAGGTTTGTCTCAAAATGGTGTACCACGGTGTACCCCACTGAGTGCAGCCTTTTGAATCATCGTTGGTTCACATGAAGATTGCTAACTAGTGGGGGGTATACCTCATTTTTAGACACAGAGCGCTGATTCGATGCTTCCCTTGCTAAACCTCACAACGGATCACTGGGAATGCAGAGAACCAGCCATTTTGTGGCCTGGAGCCACAACATTTGGAGATATACAAACCAAAACTCGTGCAGATTCCAAAAAATCACAATGTGCTGTCCTAAAAAAAAGAAAATCGGTGTACTGATGTGTTCTGGTTTTCTACTTCTACTACAAAATACCCATGTGTTTTTGTGGGATCACGACCTTGAAACGGTGCCGTTTAGCGACTCGCAGGAGGAACTTGAGACGCAGCGTCCAGCTCAATGGGTGACCACTTGCATTCGCCCCGGGCGCCTCGGGAGCTGGGCGCCTTCAGAGATATGTTGACGCAAGCTTAATGGATAATATAGATGTATATAATATAGATAATATATAGTATATTTATACATATATAATATTTATAGATATTATATATATAATTATATAGTATTGGTATATATATATATATGTGTGTGTGTAAATATATACCCTTTGGTTATGACTAACAGTTCGCCATGGAAAGATCCACCATTTTTAAGTTCGGTAAACCATCTATTTCAATGGGCCATCTATACCATGGCTATGTTAAATAACCAGAGGGTAATATACATGTATATACCAAAAACTGTAGTCTATTTTCCGAAGGTCCCCAACCCCTTTTTTTTCCACCTTAAGGGGGTGGGGATCATATATATATATATATATATACACACTCTGTAATTGTATATATAATATATGAAATTCAAACATATAATTATATAATATATTACTTTTGAAGTTGGGTAGTATTAAGCAACCCCAACAGGGGGTCGTTAAAAAAAGCTGGATCCTTGCCTGGAAAAAGCAAGTCAGATCCACCTCTCATCATGCGTAGCTCTACCTGCTATAGTTTCTTTGTTTGCTGATCCTTGGAAAAAAAATGCAATTCTGATTGGTGGTTTCAACCCCTCTGAAAAATATTAGTCAAATGGGATTATTGTTCCCAATATATGGAAAATATAAAATGTTCCAAACCACCAACCAGAATTTGTAAGGGAATGTCTAATCATTGGTAAAAGCCCACAAAACACAACATGAGGAGAGGCCTGCGAAAATACAATGTGGGGCTCCCAGTGAAATGTGTGTTGGTTTATAACCCCCATTAAGATTCCATTCAGTATATAGTTATAAGATGTTATAAGTTATAAGTATCATAGACCATAGTTAATAGTTATAGGAGGCATGTTCACCAACTTAGCTATCATAAATCAGCTCCAGAGCTCCCATGAAATCCCCATTTTTCTGGGTTCAATCACCATTTTCCTATGATTTTCCTATGATTTTCCTACGATTTTCCCAGTTTCGAGGGCCAAGAAACCCAGCTTCAGCACAAACAAATCGCTGTTGGGCGCGGGGTTTCCCTGATCGTTCCTCTCAGGTCATCCAAACATCAGCAATCGGTTCACAAGGTGGTGCCCCAGCTTGGAATCGCTAAGTAAACCCAGAAAAATGGGGATTTTATGGGATTTATACCTGATTTATGATAGCTAAGTTGGTGAACATGACTCCAATTTCACTATGTTTTATGGTGTAGATATATCTATACTTACTATGGTTTATAAACCAACGTTCACATCACTGGGGGGGCACCAGCTTGTAGAATTTGGCTTCTGAAAATTCCCATGGGAAGCATGAGCAATTTACAAAAAAGGACCAGGGCAGGATTTGATGGTTGTGACTCTCAAGAGGGAATCATCATGTCTTGAATGTTTAAATCAACAACTAGCATACACACAATGTGGTGTCCCATAGCTAAGTTCGTTTCAAATCGCCAAAAAGGGGCTATGAATATGCTAGGCTGCTAGATATATCTTTAGTTCATGAGCTTTTTAAGCCAACTTATAACAATGGGGGCACGACATTGCATGGAATCCCCGAGGTCCAATTGTAATGTCCAATTGTTTGATCTGGATTCGGGAATGGGTCAAAATGGGTCCGCCAAAAATGGATGGTTCATACTAAAATATAGATCTGGTTGGTGGTTTCAACCCCTCTGAAAAATATGAGTCAATGGGAAGGTTTATCCCATATAATTATTATGGAAAATATTTTTTTAAAAAAAACAAACCACCAACCAGAGCTAGATTTTACATGATTTACATGATTTTACTATCAACAAGGATTATATATATATATATATATGGACCACCAACCAGAGATCTATAAAAATAGACTAAGCCAATCTAAGCCATCCTGTGGTAATCTGCTGGACCCATGCCCATCCACATTGGTCGTATGGCAGTCCTCCTTCCATCCATACCACCAAACCTGAACGCGCCATTGCCATGGGGGATGATCGAAAATCCGCCCATGTGAAAAAATTGTCAGACTCTTAGCTTGGGTGGATCCCACGCGAAAAAAAAAAAAAACACCGAGAAAACAGATGAAAAGATGAAAATGCCCATGAAAAATAGGTGGGCAAATCGCCTCACAAAAACAACGAGTTCCCTCCGCAAATCCCCACCAGCTCTCCTTACCTCACTACATCAAGGTGATCATCCAACTTTTTGACTCTCAAAATCGACTCAGCACATCTGGAGGCCTAAAAGGTGTCCTAACATTTCTGGGAATCCCAAATCATCCAGTGGTGGATAACCATGACTTGAAACTGTTGTGCCCCGGTGACCACACAAGATCCATCCAAGGCACAGAAAAAAGCCTTCCACATAGGCATTGCGAATGGGCGTCAAGGTATGGCCAGCTCTAGGTGTGACCGTCCTTTCCGCATCTCCTGATTGATTCAGTTTGACCCATGCGTATGGAAATGGCATGGTTCTTGGCCTCAGCGCGGCTGCTTGGGAAGGCTGAGGTGCTTGATGTGCAAAGACAGTCAAAACAGGGTAAAAGCATGGCAAGACTTACCCCCTGGTAATTTCACATAGCTATTGAAATGATTGACATATGAGGGTTTCCAAAGTCATGGGGGTACCCCCAGTCATCATCCATTTTTCTTTGGGATGTTCCATGAAATGAACCATCCAGCTATTGGGATATCCCCATGCCTCAGGAAACCCCCATCCAGAGGCTACTCAGAATTGGATCTGCATGATGACAAAACGATGTCTGATGCAGCCACGCAGCCGCTGTTAACGGGAACCTCAGGAGCTAACTCTGGGATCTGTGGACCCCCAAAACACCGGCTTGGGATCTGAAAATGATGGGAAAACTCCTATTCCACTGGATTCAAAGCTAAGTTTTACTGGAATTTGCCATATATTGCCATTATAATAGATCTGGTTGGTGGTTGACCTACCCCTCTGAAAAATATGAAAGTCAGTTGGGATTATTATTCCTAATATATGGAAATATAAAAAATGTCCCGAACCACCAACCAGATAAGTATAATCCATTACTTTGCCATTATATTGCCATTCTATGCTGAGTAGATAAGCCATTTGCAGACACCGCCAAGGTCTAAGCAAGCTGCGTAGGTCCACAATATACACACCTCAGGGCGAAACACATTGGGGGATCTCCAGCACCAAACGATAGGTTAGATTTGTTCTCCAGGTCTATGTTCAAGGGCAAAACTAATTCTTGATATTAAGCTAAATATTAAACTAATAAAATAACATGGTTTAATAACATGGTTTATTATTTGGTTTATTGTTTGGGGGGAAAGTCCCAAAATGGTGATAATCTGATACTTTTCCATGGCATCCCCCTATCAAACGGCCGTTTGGGGCTTATCAATACAGGGTTGACATCAACCTTTCAAATCTTTCAAAGAGATCATAAAGGTATTCACTCAGAATATCTTCACAAACATCACAAACATGTATCCAATTGTATCGAAGGTATGGGCGAAGACTGGGGTCCCAAAAAACATAGGCCATCTTACCCCTCGAATTTTTCGTGCTCCGGCCGAGGCTCAAGAAAACAGGTTTGGACAACAAACAAATACACGAACGACTTGAGCCACACAGCGGATCACCAGTTGCGTTTCCATGCGCCCAGTGGATCCAAAAAAGGTGCTGGAAAATCCACCATTGAGTTGGGGGTACTTCCCAGCCATCTTTGATTCTCGAAGGATTTTGAGTCCCCCAATAGAAATGAGTGGCTACAGGGTGTTTTTCTTCGGAATCTTCCAAATTCCACCCCAGTTTCGGAACATTTACCTACTTTTTCGGAAGACCAAAAAACATCCAGATGACACAACATCTTTTAGAATCATCCCCATTGTGGAGAGAGGGATGTCTGAACATAGAATAGAACCCCCAAATCTTCATTGTTTAAACATGCTTGAAACCTTCATTTTCCCCATGTTTTTACGGCCTCTTTTTGAAAATGCTCTTAAATCCCCCCATTTTCAGGTACCAACCTGCGCGTGGCCCGATGGCCATCGAGGCGTCGTGCCTTTTGCGCAGCAGCTTCTGCTGAGCCGAGCTCTTGATGGCCTCGACTTCGCGGAGAAACGCGGAGAAACTCTTGGATTTATGGTAGATGAATATTGAACGAACCATTAACCATCCATAAATAAGGGGGATTCTATGGGGTTTTTATGGGAATTTCAGGGTGATGATATGGGATTTGGGGGATATACCCGGCCTGGTAAACGTTTACAGTTTGCGAACTGGAAAATGAGCATAGAAAGTTCGTTGATTTAGCCAGCTAGAAAATGGTGATGTTCCATAGTTATGTAAACGTTTACCAGAGGGTAGTTGATGGAGATTTTAGATGGCTTTTAAAGCAACTTATAACTGGGCACCTTTTGGCAGAGATGACAGGGTGGTGATGATTTTGAGTGATTGGAATTGCTTAGATGTAATGTTCTTTGACCAAAATCAACCAACAGTCACTTAACCTTCTGGTAAACTAACAGTTTGCTATGGAAAATCACCATTTTCTAGCTGGGTAAATCCACGATTTCTTTTTCTATGGCCATTTTCCAGTTCGCAAACTGTTAGTTCACCAGGCCGGGTAACCCTTGGAAATTCATCATCAATTTGAGTTTCAAATTCCGTGATCCGGCTGTGTCCCAATGCAGAGATTGGCTTGGGATGTTCGGTCAAGATCGGTCAAGGCCACTTTTGTAGCACTAGAAAAGAAGTACCAAGAATAGAACCAGAAAGTTTCTCTGTGAATACACTGACACTAATTGAAATTAATAATTTGAGGCACCCTGGGCCTGATCCTTGCGGAATCTTATCCAACGTTCAGGACGTAACTCAGAGTCTTTGTCAAGTCTGAGAATTGAAATGGGATGAAATGGGTATGGGTCATTTTCTGAAAACAGGACACCCAACTCACAGATTTGGATGATCAGTAGTGTAGTAAACCATCACAATTTGGTGATTTAACATAGCTATTCAAAATGGCTATTTATAGTGAGTTTTCCCATTAAAAATGGTGATTTACCATAGTATATAGTTCTGTTAGTTTACCAGAGGGTAATGATCATGGTTTCTGTATACCTGTTTCATCTGTAGTGAAAAAACTAACCCCCGATGCTGGTCAAATCCTTCTTTGTTGGGGCTGGCATCCTTGATTTTTGTTGATATCTATTCCCTTTTTAGAGTTACAAAAATCAAAATATGGTTTTGGTCATTTATTTATACAATGTGGGGCCCCCCAGTTATAAGTTAGTTTATAAACCCCGTTAACTATTGTTATAAGTACAATAAACATCAATAAACCATAGTTATTAGAGTTATAAACCAACTTAGCTACCCTCTGGTAATTTAACATAGCTATTGAACATGGCCATTTATAGTGGATTTTCCCATTAAAAACGGTGATTTACCATAGTTACGTTAGTTTACCAGAGGGTATCTAGGGGGCCCCACATTGTACCCTCCGGTACTCAAACATGGCAATGAACAATTCCCCGTTTCGTTCGATGATTTTCCCAGCGAACGAAACCTCCATTGCGTTCGCAGATTTCCCAAGAAACCGCCATGTTTGATGACACCAGAGGGTGCCTTCCACTTTGGTTAAAGGACCCCAAACTTTGATGGTTTACAATCCCCAAAACTGTACAAAGAACGAATTTGGGGAATAAAAACTGGTGAGTTTCAAGCGTGAAAATTCTCCAACTAAGACAATCCAGTGTTAAATGTTCTCCAGATATCCTAATTGATATATTATAAATGGCATCAACAAATTATCCCATCGCCAGGTCGCCTCCGTCTCTGACACTTGAGCCTGGCATCAAGGATTGAGTTAGCCATCGAAAAAGGGGTCATGATGATGATGATGATGATGATGATGATGGATGATGGATGATGGATGATGGATGCTGGTGCTGGTGCTGGTGCTGGTCATAATGTTTATTATTGTTATTATTCTGGTGTGGATCCCACCAACTATTTGGATAATGATGATGTGATCAACGGTAAAGTAATTGGGACTTATCCAGCGAAAATCGAAAATAGGGTTGGATTTTCAGGGCTGAGTTGTACAAAAAAAAACACTCCACTTGGTTTACCTACTTTGATGCAAAAAACTCCCCTGGTTAACTTAAGGTTAAAGCCCCATGTTTGATGGTTAGTCCAGGACGCCCCATCCCAAGTGAAACGAAACATGCTCCACGCCTCTGTCTCCAGACGTGTCTTTTCGGCACGGGATTTTTCTTCTTGCTCCTGAGGGATTAGAAGATGTTTGGATGGGCTGGATGGGTGTGTCATCCAGGAGTTGGCCTATTTAACCGCAGGTTTCAAATGTAGTTACTGAACTTAGTTTATTGAAACCTAAGGAAATCGCCAACGCCTAATTTATCTCCAGGATTTTATAGTGTTGAAGCTAATGCACTAAGTTATTTACCGTATTCTATAGTTGATGAACTTACTTACTTTAGTAAAAAAAAACACGAAAACCTGATTCAGATTGATTCAGTATATATTGGATCTGTTCATTTCTGCAGGCCAGTATGGGGGGTATCTATAATATTAAAGGGACAGGTTTAACAACCACATGTTATGTAAATTACCATCTAACTATAGTAATTTCTTCAGTCATATGTACTTATTGATAGTTAATTGCATAGTTAATTGCCATCTAATTATTAATCCTGGAATCCTATCCATAGTTACAGTAACTACAGAAAAATATGCACGTATTTGAGTGCAATCTAATGCTATCCTTAGTGAATTACTTCAGCTATGGCCTTAGCCCATCCCTTCCCCGTCCTTTTGGGCCTTTCTCAGTTGCTCTAGTCGCTCCTGGAGAACCAGCGACTACGGCGCCACGGGAATTGGCCTACGGAAAATCAACTTCTCGGAGATTCTCAGAGAAACCTCCGTCTTTGGAGATGCCATTCATAGTTTCAACATACCCATTCAACATGGTCCCAAATAAATATGTGTAAATCTCCAATTTAAACCATGGGTTCTGGGGATGATATTATAATGTATTCTATGGTGTAGTGGTGTGTAGTGTGAACGTCCTGGTTATATTGAAGCAGTTCATGATACTGCAGTGCACTGAATGACACAATGTTGACACTATTTAATGCTGATCATGCAGCTACCGACCCATACCAGTGGCTTGTCAAGTGTCCAAACTGCTCTAAACAGCGACAACTCTCATAAGATTGTCATACGTGTTCCTTACTTGTTTTTGGGGTAAAAAGATTCAGAAAGGTCGAAAAAGTGAAGAAATTTGGTGCTGGGTCAACCTGAGCTACCCTGATTTTCGTCAACTTGGGAACCTGCTTGGGCCGAACTTTGTCCCATGGCAGCTTTGAAGCCGCCTGAGCTAACCATGCCTGGCGAGAGTTTTGAGACTACTGGAGGTGGATCCACGAGCAAAATTATTCAAGACTTAATTCAATCAAGATATTGACCTCAAATCGTCTTACCCTCTGGTAATGACTAACAGTTTGCTATTGAAAATGGCCATAGAAATAGTGGATTTACCCATTTAAAATGGTGATTTTCCATAGCTATGTTAGTTTACCAGAGGGTAAATACAGTCTTAAATATAGTCTTAAATATAGTCTTAAATCTACTTGAGGGACTTTTGAGGATTTGGGATATCTGGTTGAAGGTCAATCGTGGCCTGCACCTCTGCCTTGGTTTTCCCATGCTGAGAAACCACCGTCCTTGTGGGTCAGTGGATAGTGGAACCAGCTACTTATCCCACCTCCCATGTTCATCCGTTGTCCAAGCTTTCTACCCCACTATAACCACTTATATATTATATATATATATATATCATATCATATCATATCATATCATATCACATGTTACATCATTTTACCACTATTTCAAAGATGGGATTTGATCCTTTGATGCATCGTTTGAAATGGGTTGACGACCCAAAAGAAAACAACAAAATCACCTCCACTTGGAAGTGCAGTTCCAGTGAACTAAGTGGATAGGAGAAAATAATGTTATAAAGGGGCCCCATATCCCAACAACCATGGTAAGTTCTATTTTTAACCCCTATAACTATAGTATAGTATGACTATCCCAACGTTATAGCCATAAGTCGGGCCTTGAAAATCCCACCAGACTTAGTTCACCAAAATATCACATGATATAATCTATATAAGGGGGCCCCATATCCCAACAAACATTAGGAATGCCTAAAAACCATGTTAGCATATCTTATAGCCTCTGGTAAACGTTTACATAACTATATGGAAAATCACCATGTTTAATGGGAAAATCCACTGTAAATGGCCATTTTCAACAGCAACTGTTAGTCATTACCAGGCCGGGTAGCCATGTTAGTGACATCCCTGGATCTGCATCCTCCCCGAAACGCGGCGCCTCTAAGCCTTCCACATCCTCCGCCTCCAAGGCCAAGTCCCCAGTGAGCTCCAGAAGTTCAAGGTCCTAAGGGCTCCACCGAAACAACCTTTGGGGTTCTGCAAAGGACAACAGTTGGGATAAGGTGGGCAGGTAAGTGGTCCGAAAAACCCAACTGTTGTCCTTTGCCTTGGAGTGTTTTGGGCAGGTAAGTTGGTGAAGATATTTCTTTTTTTGCCTTTTTTTTGCTGAGATTTAGTGACCACAACATGGCAGTTATGCTAGATTCATCGAACTTAGATGGGTGAATACAAGCCCGCACACATAACTGGTGGGGAGGGGGCAAGTTGTGAGAATGAGAAGAAAGGAGCTTTTGCTGGGGCTGTTTTTGGAGATGTTCTTTGTTACACGCTTTTTTTGTTTCTCCTTGGGCTTGGTATGGCCTGGTTTATTTCTGAGCCACAATTAAATTGGAGGATCATCCAACCTAGTAACTGGTTAGTAACCCTGGCTAGTAAGTCCCCCCAAAATCGGATTATAGGGAAACCAAAACCAACTAGGTTAGTAAGTCCTAAGTAAGACTGGATACTAAGTCTGGTACTAACCAGTGATACTTAGTAATATCCAAATCAGTACTAAGTCTTACTAGTTTATCAGTGGATTATAAGCCGACGAAGTACCCTCTGGTTAACTAACATAACTATGGAAAATCACCATTTTCAATGGGTAAATCCACTATTTCTATGGTCATTTTCAATAGCAAACTGTTAGTTTACCAGAGGGTAACCAGTCTTTAAGTGGATCCTCCCAGTACATCTCCACCGGTGACCTGAGATTCGAATTCTCCCAGATGAAGTGATGAATTCCTATGGTATTGAAATGACCCAGTCGAAATAGTGGATTTACCCATTGAAAATGGTGGATCTTTCCATCGTTTTTTGTATGTTATTGGAAAATTCCAAAACATGAAACCACAAATCAGAATTGATAGTCGAACAATTCGAAAGTAAACTTGCAAAAAACTTATAGAATTCCTATGAAGTTCAAGATGTTCTCCAAGTGTTTGTTGCTTTAAAAAAAAAACGTGTCTTATGGTGTTTTATATCCTCGGGCATTTTCCGTCCAATTTCCGACGTTCAATCGTCGCACCTCAAAAGGATCCCAGCTCTCGAGCTCCTTGGACATCAAACATTGGGACTCAAGCCGTGAATCATTCGATATTCATCTGGTTGGTGGTTTTAACCATCTTGAAGAATATTAGTCAATGGGAAGGATTATCCCATATATTATGGAAAATAAAAAATGTTCCAAACCACCAACCAGTCATTAATGTTATGAGTATCCCAGATGTGGTAAATATTCATAAATATTCCATACATGGAGCATCTGGGTATGGTTTCCTATGGTGACTAATTTTGGAACGATGTTATAACATTGAATAATGTGGGTAAAACAATGCCATAAACCACCCATGTGGGAATAGTTTATAGCACCTATGATGGTTTATGGCACTCGCATCATTCCAGTGAGGTCGGCTAATACAAGACCCCCAGCTGGATGAATTACAGTAATTCCCTGATGCTTCATGTAGGATGTAGCTACATTTGGATGTTCTTTGGGGTAAATGTAGTACCCTCTGGTTATTTAACATAGCCATGGTATAGATGGCCCATTTATAGATGGTTTACCTATTAAAAATGGTGATTTTCCATGGCTATGTTAAATAACCAGATGGTCCATGTTGATAAATCTTCCGGCACCATGGAGCATACATATGGGATGAAAACTAACCTCGTTTAACACCTCAAAAAATGAGGAATATATTTATATGAAAATGCTTGGTGAATGGGATGGTTTACGAGATGAAGTTTACCACATGACTGGCCTTTCATTTCATCATGATTCACAACCTCAAGATACCTTTTTTCTTGCGGCCAGCTATGGGGATGATTCCCCCAGAAACTTTCACCACCGGCGTGACGGTGTTGACGACCTCAGGTCAGTATAATTCATAAAGGAAATCATGGGAGTACAGAAATTCCAGCTGTTTATTTACCCATAGAAATTGGGATTTAACTTGACCAATGAAAATATGGTGATTCAAGATAGAAATTTCCCATGCGAGGAAAAAAACACGGTTGAATCAAGTGAATCATTCTGAACATTGGCATTGTCTAGATTCAGGGAATTGGTAGGGAGTAAACTCTGTAGTTGTGCAAGCAATTTTGGAAGAAATCTGGAAAGATAGCCCACCATGGTATAATAAAAAATCACCCCGTTACAAGGTCCTAAGGTCCCAATATGTCCCAATGTCAAAAAAAACCTCCAACATAACTATGGAAAATCACCATGTTTTCTGGTAAATCATCGAACTAGATGGCCATTTTATCCATAGCAACCTGTGAAAAATGACCGGAGGGTATACGCCTCATGAAGGGAAAACGATTTCCATGGGGATACCATAGACTTCTGGTGAGATCCATCTCGAATTCGAACATGCTGATGAATAAAAGTCAACCAAACAATTTGGATGATACTCCCGAACTAGTTACCCCCCCAAAAAATGGGATGTGCTTTCAGTCAATTTCTTTAGAAAAAACGAAACACTTTCTTGAGAACAACACAGTGAGTAGTTCTCCATTACCAATTTGTTTGATCCAAGCACGTACCCTCTGGTAAACTAACATAACTATGGAAAATCACCATTTTTATGGATAAATCCACTATATATTTCTATGGCCATGTTCAAGTTCGCAAACTGTTAGTCATTACCAGGCCGGGTATATCCCTGGCTTGTCTCAACTTTCCAACTCCACCATCCCCATTGACATAGCAATCTCCCATGTTTGATGGTGAACTCACCATTCGTACTCACCATTCGTTACATCTTTTCAACCCTCGTTGATGTTTAACTCATGTTGACTCCCAATGTAAAAACCATGTTTGATGTCAAAATCCATGGTCAATCTTTGATAGTCCAAAAAAAATAATCTGCTGTTCTGGTGATATTTTCATATATGTTCCATTTGTAGGGACAACCAAAGGATATGTCACTAGCCATCCAGTTGGGGATGGGTCAAAACCCTGGTACCTAGTGAACCCCAAAATAGCTGGTAAATGGATGTTCATCCCACTAAAAATGTATCTATAGGTATTGACCCATACCCAGTTAAGTCACTGAATCTCCTGTCGACCATCCGTCCACCGCAACCGCAGGCCTCTTTCGCAGTGGTCTGAGCGAAGGGATCCCAGGCGGTTCGTTCCTGCGGCAGGAACGAAGCATCCTTTGGTGAAACATGTGGTGCCTAACAGTGCTTAACTATGAAACAAAAAACAAGTTGATCCATAGACTAGATGATGATAGATGATGATAGATGATGATAGATGATGATAGATGACGATAGATGATGATAGATGATGATAGATGATGATAGATGATGGCAAGTGATGGAGAGAATTTGCTAAGTTGGTTTACAACTCCACTGTTGGGTTTATTCCAGATTCATATCGAAGTAGTGAGTTGGGGGTGCGTTTGTATAAAGCAACACACAGCTTTTCCCCACCTTGTGAAGTACAGAAGTTCCAAGATTCAGGAGCATCCCAGGACCTGATAACTTCATTACATCCTGGTTGAACTATAGATACCCTCTGGTAAACTAACATTGCTATTGAAAATCACCATAGAAAAAGTGGATTTACCATGATTTACCCATTAAAAATGGTGATTTTCCATAGTTACGTTAGTTTACCAGAGGGTAACTATAGCAGTTCCCTCACCTGGAAATGGCCAGCTGGAAATGTGGATGATTCCCGGAATCCGCATCGAATCTTACGGAATTTTCGACCTGAGGTCACGATCAAATTCATCCAGAACATATCATATTAAATTGCTGATTACTTATCAACAGTGATCAATTATTCCATATTATTCCATATATTGGGCAGTATGTTGAAGCCCCTACAATCA
This sequence comes from Cladocopium goreaui, assembly GCA_947184155.2. Lineage (NCBI taxonomy): Eukaryota > Dinophyceae > Suessiales > Symbiodiniaceae > Cladocopium > Cladocopium goreaui. The sequence continues at coordinate 17,704 of CAMXCT020000224.1, read as the reverse complement.
TCAACCAACAGTTTGAAACATCTGGTTGCTGAGATAAACCCCTGACTCAGTTATCGGGTTGGGTTGACCCCCATTTAGCTCCAGGCTTTCGATTGAACATGATAAATTATGGCTACTGTTCCGACATATAACACATGTTTATAATTGTTTCTGAAAATGGTGGGATTAGCCCGCAAAATGACAATCTTAAAGGGGAAAATGATGAGTAACCATCAAGTTTGAGGGATTTTAAGGCCCAAATGTTCCGATCCCACTCAATCGTACCTGGCACGTAACCCAAGTACAGTAATGTGGTAAACCCTATAATTAATAAATCATCCCATTAACCAACCATTTGAGGGTGGTTTTACATCATCCCATCCAATCATAAACCTCTATTGGGGATGGGTTTACCACATTAATTACTACTCATGTGCCGGGGTTGGGATGCTTTATGATTGAGTTTGTCACATGACAATTACTACTCATCTACCAGGTTTTTTTTTCGCAACCAGGACCCAACAGACCCGGCACCCTGAACCATGGGAGATTAGGACCCTTCCCTTGAGTTCATGGGCAACATGCAAGTCCAGTATGGGATCATCAGCCCACCAGCCAATCCCAGCGCCAAAAGAGTTACACAATGGCGCTGCTCCATGGTCTAGACCTAAACCAAGCGAGTTTAATTCAGGAATCTTGGCATCCCAGTCCCAGTCGTAAAAACCCTCGTCCTCCATGGCGACATTGCAGGGCTGAGACGCGACAACCGCTTTGGATCAGGAGTGTCTGAATCTGTGCTGGTCATCATTGGAATTCTCAAAACAGCCGCCATATTACGATGGCAAAATAGGGGATTCAAACATCTTTGGGACGACAATACTTAGGGGTGCTGAGATGATCGATGGGAGATGGGATTGGCTAGGCTTCAATTTGTACCCCAGGGTCCATGTGTACTGCAAAATAACAAGTTTTGTGAGTCCATGTTTACGCCAGATCCTGGGGCTCTATATATATATATATGTCATGTGTATATATATATATATATGCATAGAATTGGTGATATCAACGTCCAATAATTAGTCGTCCAATGATGTCTTTTGGAAAATCATGACATTTGCTTTGGTATGCTGCCATCATTCATCTGCCGTCTGCATCCGAGCTTGGAATGGTTTCGATACACCGGTAGACCTCCATTGAGTTCCCGGTAGCTCCATGGCTGGTTCCAGAATTTTCCAGCCACGATAACACCAGATACCCGGCCTGGTAAACCTACGTGCAAAACTATGGAAAGATCCACCATTATGCATGGGAAAACTCACTAATTATAAATGGCCATGTTCAATAGCTATGTTTGTTTACCAGAGGGTATCTTCTGCATCACTGTTGGTGAGGACCAGATGCGAGTAACCGTGGCTGCTCATCTGTCTATTTTGCTCCAGCGAAGCAGCAAATGCACGCGGCGTTGGAGGTATCCCTGCCTAAGGTTGCAATGCTGTGTGCGACTCAGTCATCAACATGGGTGTGTCTGAAAATGGGGATGCCAATCTACCAATCTATAGTTTTAATGGGGAATCTATAGTTTCAATGGGGAATCTATAGTTTTAATGGGAAAAAATATGGAAAAATCATGTTCCAAATTGGGTCCATGTCACCATGTTCAGAGAAACCCAGATGGCATTGATGGAGAAGCCAGTTCTTAGCCTTGAGTCATAGCATGCGTCATGTGTTCATCAGAAACTCGGAAAATCCGCCGGGATGTTCATCAGAACCAGGAATATACAAGGTGGTGCCCCCCAGTGATGTTAGTTGGTTTATAAACCCCATGAATACTATAGATATATCTACCATAAACCATAGTGAAATTGGAGTTATGTTTACCAACTTAGCTAACTATGGGGCACCACCTTGTACCAATTACAAACAACATGTGTTGTTGGATCCGGCACGCAAAACTGACATGTTGGGGGATGCTTGGGACGTGTCATGATAGACATGATCTGTTTCTTCAGTGTCTTGGAGGATTGAGGCGACCTTGGCCGGAATTAGAAAACAACAGCAGGTAGGGATAGGATCTACAGACGCGCTACTGCCTGCAATGAATACCTCATGCTAATGCTGGAAATTGTGAAAGTCAAGTGATTCTTCCAAGCCCATCTTACTATGATTCTGGAAGTAAAAACCAAATGCTTGAGGACAATGTCCCAAAGTGAGGGAGGGGCTTCTGCTCCGCTACATGTGAAAGTCAACCAAAATCATTTTTCGAATTTCAGAGGGATGAAAACAAGTGGTGACGTTTGCATATTATCACGACAAGGTGAAGCCCGGTAGCTAAGTTGACTTATAACTTGGTGATTTCTATGGTGGATTAGGGGAATATAACTAACTTCATATGCTTTGTAAACCAACATGGTGATTTCTATGGTGGATTAGGGGAATATAACTAACTTCATATGCTTTGTAAACCAACAAACCTAGGGGGGCCTCACCTTACTATTCTCCGGGATTTTGTCAAGTCACCATAGGTTACAAAGTCATGGTCATCCATGACGACTGTATGATTTGGGGATTACCCTCTGGTAAACTCACAACGAACTCAAAGGACCTTCAAGTTCGCAAACGGTGAGTCATTACCAGAGGGTAAGTGGATATTGAAACATAGATATTCTGGTTATATCATGTTAGATCCAAACTTATGCCATAACTTATGGGGCTTACGGTGAAAACCATGAACAACCAGAGGGTAAAACCCTGGGTTCCAGACATCCAAGACACGTCCAGGACGCATCGGGGAGCCACTCTGGCGTCGAATCACTTTCGTCCCGCCAGAACACGGCCCGATTCTCCGCATAACCTTGGAAAACGCAGTAGAAAGCTGTGGATTTTGAGGTTAGGAAATAGGATTAACAGCTATAGTAATTAATTATCCCTTAACAGCTAGTAATTATCCCAACAATGCTAGTTTTCATGGTAGTTTGAGATGGTTTTATGTGGTCAATTAAGGATAATAATATAATAATGGGATAATAGCAGAGTTCTCCTCCAGCAAACATGGTTTGCTGGAAAACACCCTGGCAGTTCGAGGATTTTCCCAGCTAGTATCACCACCACTTAGGCACCAATGATGGTTGACCCAAACAAAATGTCAACACGTTTCAAAACGTGATGCTCAACAGGCTGAACCCCCAAATATTCTACATCCATGTACCCTCTGGTTATTTAACATAGCCATGGAACATCACCATTTTTAATAGGTAAACCATCTATAAATGGGCCATTTTCCATGGCTATGTTAAATAACCAGATGGTACATCCCTAGTTGAATGCTAAATGCAACAAGCAAACCAACATCTTCCGGAACACAGCCCCAAATTCTACCAGGCGCCCCCCCCCCTTGTGAGTCTCGCAGCTGACAGTTGCTTTTGACCCTGGGAAGTACAGCGCCGGCGACTTTTCCGAGGGAACCAACCATAGTAGCATAGTTACCTGATGCTGGGCAACCAAGATCAGACCAAACGACGAAATCCCCCACACCACTTGGTGAATTCGTTTGGATTGAGGGATTTAGAGCTGTCCTTAGTGGCTCTAACCAACATCACTGGGGGACCGGGGGACCTCATCTTGTAGGACCCTGGTATAGATAAAGAGATAGAGCAACAGGAGCTGAGATTCTTGCACCTCCTTGTAGCCTCGCACGCTTTTCCAAAAATAAACTCTGCTCAAATGATAATATGAATAGGGAAAATAGTGATTAACCATCAAATTTAGGATTGTATCCCATTATAGTCCAGTCATATCCCAATATGTTACCAATGTTTGATGATTAAAACATGTGAAAAACCAATGTTTCATTGTAAAAGTCAAGTTTTTCGTGGTAAATTCTCAGTTTGTTCCTAAAATCCCAGCGTTTGATGGTTAAAGTGCTAGTTTTTTCATGGTAAAACACCAACGCCACCGCCCAACTCGCACCTCTGCCCCGGACGCCAGGAACGCTCTACGCGCTCTGCCCTCACCCAGCGCTTTGGCGACCGCGACGTCGCAGAAGTCGCCCAGCATCGGCAAGACCTGGGACCCCCACTTCAAGGAATAGATTATTTGGATATATATATATGTATAATATATATATATGTATAAAATATACATATGTATAATATATATATGTATAATATATATATATATGTACAATATATATATATATTTGTGTATTAAAAAATATCTATATATGTATAATATATAAATATATATACGTATATGCTATGTGTATATACATATGTATATATATATATGTAAATAATAAATATATATATATATATATCTAAATAATATATATATATATATTTGTATAGTATATATGTATGCATATGTATATATATATATACATATATATATATGTATATATATGTATACATATAGATGTATATATATTATGTATGTATAATATATATATATTATATATATATATGATATATATATATATATGTATATTATATATGTATAATATATATATATATATGTATAATATATATATATATGTATATTATATATATATGTATACTATATATGTATATTATATATATATATATATGTATATTATATATATATATATGTATATTATACATATTAATCAACTATCATCTATATAATGATATATCTATCTGTATACTTATTATATCTATGTAATCTTATCTCTCTATTTTATATTCTCCTCTTTATATTATGTATATATATATGTATATTTTATATGTATATATATATATCTTTATATATATATTTGTATATTATATATATATGGTAAACCCAAAGCCATAAACCCAAACATTTCGATACATGTCCAAGGTGGTAAAGATCATCTAAGAAGGCGGCATTGGGTTTATCATGGTTTATCACATTGAAGGAGATTTTCATGAGGGATTAATAGAAGGTGGTGCCCCTCCAGTGATGTTTGTTGGTTTATAACCTCCATGAAGTATAGGTATATTATATCTACCATAAACCCAAGTGAAATTGGAGTTACCCTCTGGTAAACTAACATAACTTAACTATGGAAAGACCCACCGTTTTTTATTGGAAAATCAAATATAAATGGCCATGTTCAATAGCAAACTGTTAGTTTACCGGAAGGTAAATCCCATAAAAATCCCATTAAATCCCGTCAAAATGCCATGAAATCCCATTAAAAACCAACTTTTCTATCATTAAAACCCCAACTTTTCGCGATTCCGAACTTGGGCACCACCAACCGTGACAGCCTGTAGACGCACGCCCCACCTGTTCCAGCTGCCGCACCAGGTCTCGTAGCAGCTGATGGTCCTCCATGAAGGCCAGGTTGGCCAAGAGGAAGGCACCACTGGGATCCAGCTGGTGGTACCTGTTGCACCGCTATAGGCATGGTGATTCTTGACATATCCGCAATGAACCATAGTAAGACAAAGATATAATATGATCAATGGTGTATATATATATATGTATATATATAGAGAGAGAGAGAGCGGGTAGTTAGGGGGGTGGGTTTTTGAAAGTTGTGATTTTGCAATGTTTTGGCCTTTGCAGAGAACATGTCATTGAAATGATGAGAATGTGCATTCACTGCTTGATGTGAAGAGAGCTAATATACATATATATATATATACATAAGCTAGTACAAACTTGGCTCTTTTACTGATATTTGCTTTGATTTTTTGATTGGTATTGTGGATGAGATCTATTGGTATTCCAAAAAGGGAGCGCCAATGACACAGATTTTGAATAGATCTTAAGGTGCCATGCATATAAAAAGATACAGTAAGTAGATCTTGAAACCTCCCAAGGTTTTCTTGAATATATGTAATTAGATTGCCACAAATAATTTGAATGAACAATGTCTTAATACAACATATAAAGAAAAATAGAATTGGCATTCACCTTTCAAAGAATTGAAATGAAATAAGAAAAATAAGCTTACCTACTACAAATATTTCATGGAACTCTTGGATTGAAGTAGAATTGAGGTAGAATATGCCCACAAACTCTGAGAAAAAAATGACATCAAGTGGTGTGACTCTTAGGTATAAAGTCTTTTACACAGAAAAATCAGTTAAAATTGCCAGGGAATCTTGTATGTTGTGCCTTATTTTTCCTGAGAATTTTGCTGGAAAATGAGGTTTAAGCAGAAATTACAAATAAGCTTGTATTTTATCCAAAAATTCAAAGAGATCTTTCGTTTTTTCACCTTCATTCATTTCATTTCTCGTTTATATAAATTACATACCCCCCAAGGGGTGCATGTAACAAATACTTGAAGTAATCTTGCATTTTGATATAAAGAAAACCCAAACAAAAACATGCTGTACTTTGGTATTGAAACTGAAACTGGCACCCCTAAGTCAAAGTATATTTTTTGCAAGATACTACATTTCCCAATTGAATCAATCCTCTTGAAAAAGGCATACATGTTTCAAAAGGATTGCTGCAACACTTCAAGGAACAATCTGGATTGTAATGAAGAAATGCTTTCAAACAAAGTTATATACATTTCCCAAAAAGGAATTGTATCTTATTTCAGACAATAATGCATGTCCCAATTGAAGTAAGCATCTTGAAAAAGGCATGTATTTTTCAAAAGATCAAAAAATAATGCTGCAACACTTCAAGGAGTAATGAAGAAGTTTCTACAAAAAAAATACATTGTTCTAAAATAATGTCCATCCTATGTCAAACAGTAGTGCATTGGCACTTTTGGCATGGAGCCTCATCTACAAATGCCTCCTGTCATCTAGCGAATACCTCCTGTTACCTGGCAAATCTCTATAAAACGCAAACCAAAAAAAAAACAAAAAAACAAAGAAAAAAACAAAAAACAATATTGCACCACATACTGACATACACATGGGCTCAGCGCGTTTTCCATTTAAATAAACAATGATGATAAGCAACCCTAATCATAATACCCTTGGGGCCCGGAAAACGCACCGAACGTATATATATATATATCTATATATTGATAATAGTAATGTAAATGGTCTCATATAGATTAGTACATCTGAGAAGCGTCACCCACGGCCACAAGTCTCCTTCTATGGCTATGGCTGTCAGAATCTATCGGATCACCAGGTTTACTGACAATTTAACCAGTGGAAAATCATCATTTCCAGTAGATCGAACCAAAAGCGCCATGTTCCATTGCTATGTTCACCACAGGGTGCCGCTGACATCTGGCTCCGAAGTTTTTTCATGGCTCAGTGAGCCTCATTTGTCCACCAGGATGAGCCAGAGGAAAGTGCTTCAACACAAGCACCGGAGTAGAACAAAGACGCTGCGGATGACAAAAAACAGCAGAATAGCATCCTAAAGCGTCCAATGAAATCACAAATGATTCCATCCCCATTTTTTTGCGTGTTGTCGACTTCTGATTGTGTAAATGGCAGTCATCACACTCGGACCCCTAGGGCCCTAGGGTCAGGGTTGTCTTTGCCGGCCCCACGACATCTATGAACTGTTGATTGGCAGCTGCGAGCTGGAACGCTTCTGTGCAGCTGCGCTGCAGGTGCAGTTGGCCCCATGAGTCGGGATCTAACATGGTAGCCTCTGGTAAACGTACAAAAAACGATGGAAAATCACCATGTTTAATGGGTAAATGAACTATTTCAATGGACCATGTTCAATAGCTATCTTAGTTTACCAGAGGGTAACCAGAATATCTATGGTTCTATATCCACTGATAGCACTGATAGCTGGAACTGCACCCCAAAGTATGCAAAATAGGCGAAAGAAGCCACTTTGCGCGGGCATGGACAAAATTTTGCCAAAGATGGCAGTGGTCGGATGGTCTCCATGGTCTGTGTGCATGTGAAGCATTACATTCCAGCTTCTGTGTGCATCTAGTAATATAGATAACAATGGTATGGTGTATCATAATGTATTATGATATATTATGATGTATTAATTTTGATGAATTGTGATGCATTATGATGTATATGATGTATTTTTGTGTATTATGATGTATTATGATGTGTTATGATGTATTCTCATGTAGTATTATGTATTATGATGCAGTACGATGTATTATGATGTATTATGATGTATTTAGGTGTATTATGATGTATTATGATGTGTTATGATGTATTCTCATGTAGTATTATGTATTATGATGCAGTACGATGTATTATGATGTATTATGATGAACTATGATGTATTATGATGTATTATGATGTATTATTTTCTTATAATGTATGCGATGAATTACGATGTATATATGTATATATACATATTATAAGTACTGTATATAATATTTATATATATGTACATATGCAATTTCTACTGCATATATCTATATATTAGTTTCATATATTTATATATAAATTACATATGTATTTATTCATTTACTCATTTAATTGTACTTAATTATTTAATGATATATTATATGTATGTGTACGCAGGGGTCCAGAACCATCCAGAACCCCGGGTACGAACCATCTTTTCACGACTGGTAAAACATGGGAAAACCATCCTGCAGCGCGTAAACTTTACATATTACATGCCCCGCTATAAAATTGTCGTTTGTAGCGATTTTGGCGCCGATTTGTAGCACGCATCAGAACGGTATTGAACGTGCTTTTTGTCCCTTCACTGTACAAGACTTGGGTATGAGTCAAAAATGACGGACACCAGAAAAGTGGCTGGCATAATATGCATCCAAAATGCCCAAAACATCCCCATCTCAGTCATCTTAGTCGCCTATCTCTTTGGGCGTCCATCCACTGACCCAGCATTTCCCAAGGGGAGGAAGAAGAACCTCCAGGGACAAGACATGGCTTGAACGGTTGAGCCTTTTGTTGCCTTCACACCTGCATGGTCTCCGTGGAGCCGCATGCAAGGCGCACTTCACGTCGTCGTTCCTTCGGGACCTTTCCCAAGAAATACCAGAAGGTCCCAGCAATCCTTGGCTCAAAAAATTCGTCTTTGGCGATGTTCTATGGTTAATCTATGGTTAATCTATGGTTAATCTATGGTTAATCAACCGTAAAAACCCAGCATTCCAAAAATGGACAAAACAACACGATGGATGATGGATGAGCATCTCCAAACGGAAACATACCGTCCATTTGTTGTGTTTCGCGAAAAGAAATATGGGCGCATCAAATAAATTGCATCATGATACTCCAACAAAACATATTGGTAAACTAACATAACTATGGAAAATCACCATTGTTCATGGGAAAATCCACGAACTAAATGGTGATTTTCCATAGTTATTGGTCAACAAAGAAAGGTTCGCACCCAGCTGGACCAATTGGAATGGCCCGTAAATCTTGGCGTGGCCCCGGATCGACTCCCGATGAGGAAATCCGTGCCGGGTTCCCCTTGTAACTGGGCAATTTTCCATAACTATGTTTTAAAGAAGCAAGAGGGTACATGTATTTAGGCATATTCACTATATATATACACATTATATTATATATACTATTATATATACTATTATATATATATACTATTATATATATATATTATATATATATATATGATTTATATATGCATGGCCTCCACCGCTCCTTTCACCGCTGCGAGTCTTGGTGATCCAACACTGCAAGAAAGCGAACAACATCGTCCAGAAATAGAGCGAATAGACGGCCTCGGTCTGGAGCAACAGATGGTGCGATTTGGGAATTTTCGAAACCACCTGAGCAATTTTTGATCTATGTTTAATATCTATCTATGTATTTGAAATAGCTATAATTTATTAATAATCATATCTGTTTGATATTTGTTTAATAATAATAATAACAGCTATCTATCTATTTCAATATATCAAAACCTGGTTGAAACATCTGTTTAAAAAATATACGTATCTATATATGTCAATATTATCTATCTACCCACCTACCTAGCTAGCTATCTATCTATCTATCTACCTAGCTAGCTAGCTATCTATCGATCTATCTATTTATCTATCTATCTATCTATCAATCAATCTATCATAGTTTAAACATATGTTTGAAAATCGGTCGAAATGGAGCAATCACGGAGCCCAACATAGAACTCCATGACAGGCGGGCAAAGTGGTCAGTAGGGATTTTGCCATATCGGATTCTGAGCATCCAGAAATCTCTGAGAATTTGAGAACTTGGGCCAGGGTAATGTAGATGTAATGCGGTAAACGTATAATGATAAAGCATAAATTATGATGGTTAATTATGATTGGATGGTTAATGAAATGTGGTTTAACTATCCAATGATAATAATTAATAATAATAATAATAGCTATCCAATTCTGATAGCTAATAGATTATATAACTCCAGAAATGTGTTGGATGGTTAATTTGTTAATGATAGTTATTATTATGGTTAAACCTTCCCTTAAAATCACCACTTAATTGGATTGCATGAACCATGAGTTTATGTTTCTTTTTGCACACCAAATAACAGTGCCAATCTGATTATCTTAGATACCCTCCAAAAATTAAATTCTTGGCTGGTGAACGTAGACAATCCCATATTGATACCAAAAAACTAAAGGACCAAAGTACCCATCTAAGGTTGACCTAGAAATGTGGATTGTTATTATGATTAAACTTGGTTAAATCACACAAAACATCAAACGATTCGAACATTGATCAATGAACTTCGCTGAGATTCCAGACCTTCATGGTGAACCAGCCCCAGCAATTCTATCAACCAACAGGGGGGTTGCACTTAAAAGCCGCAGCGAAAAACGACTCGACTCGTCTCGTTGCGAGTAGCGTAAGTGATCTGCAGCATGGCTTTCAGCAAGCACGACGCCACGAAGACGCCAACCAGGGACCTGGAGATAACTTTTTCTTTGGCGCATGGGTTTTCAAGGGGATACCCAATTTATATATATATAATATATGGCTGTATAATGCTGTATTAATATATCTTTACATGGGTTATATGTACCTTTAAATGCTAGTGTCCTGACATGCCCATTGATGTTTGTCGAGATCTTGTTTAATGGTCATGTGGGTATGAGCCAAAGTTGGGATGATGTGTGCTCTTCCCCTCGAACAGCCATGTGGGGACTGAGCTTGAACTATTGGATCTGAACTAGCTGATGTTTGATCCCTTTTTTCAGCATCTTCCCAGCGGTGTAAAACCCTGATGTTTGGCCCAACTGTTGGATTCTCCCATTTTTTGATTTGGGAGGAAATCCGCCCACGCTGGAGTGGAATTTATATATCCATGAAATTACTATAGATTAGTGATTAGAATATGATTGGAATTGGTACCCCCCTAGTAAAATTGGGTTCTAATCCCACTTCGCCACCAGTTCCTAACTATGTAAGTAGGCTGATCCAAGTGCAACCCATTTTTCCATATTTTTCTATGGGCATCATGGCCGCCCTGGGCCTCTTGAGTTTGGAGGCCCCCAGGTATCCGCAGGCCAGTAGCAGAAGCAGAAACAGCGACTGCCAGAGCTGGAGGCCCTTCGTCGAAGGCCAGGCGTAGAAGGTCAAGACACTCAGCAGGGTGGACAGCACGTCCAGCCACGCGAAGAAAAAGACGGCCATCTGGTAGTTCAACATCACCTGGGGTGCCCCCAGTCACAAGTTAACTTAATTAAAAGACACTTACCCTCTGGTAAACTAACATAACTATGGAAGATCACCAATTTTCAGAGGTAAATCAACTCTAAATGGGCCATTTTCAATAGTTGTGTCGGTCTACCGGAGGATAACCTAGAGAGATGTCCCATCAATCCGAAGCGGAGTCTTGGAATTTACAAATGTCCGGCAATTTACATGTTTATTGATCATCATGTTCACTAAAACCTGTTTTTTGTTGCAGGTCGTGTTTGCCATTATGTAGGGATGCAGGGATCTGATGCATTTTGGGGGGTTGGGGATGTTAGAGAAACGAAAGAGTTGGTTGTCTCAAAAATTTGGAACATCGTTGATCACTATCCGGCCATTTTGGGGGTTTCTTCTATGATGAGCTTGGTGATGTGGGTTCCAAAGCCACTTAAATGCCAACGGTGCTTCAAAAAAAAGCCTTGGGCACCTCTAGTTGAGAACTTGAGAATTTGGGCCAATAATTAAGGGTAATCTGGATGTAATGTGGTAAACTCATACTGAAAAACCATTCCCTAAAATCACCACTTAATTGGATTGCATGAAACATCGGTTCATGGATTTGTTTGACCAAATAAGAAGTATTCGGGCAATGGATCCTAACTTCAAGATGAGTCGTCAGCTTTGAGGGTAGATGCCAATGGAATAGACACTAAAGTATCCAGTGGGATGTCATCAGACCTGATCTTCCACCAGTATCACAACTTGGCCGCAAGTAGGGATACCTCTTTTCAGGCTGTTTCATGGGGAAAACGCTGTTAAACCTTCGGGTTCTAGGGGTAGATTCCTCAAAGATCCTCAAATTCAAAGCTCAAGAATTTCTATTTGAGCTTGAGAGAAAAAAGATGGCAGTGATGGCAGTGATGGCAAATCTTCGGATTTCGGGTAGTACCTCATGTTTCAAACAAAGCCATCTCCATCCTTTTCCCACCTGCTCATCTGTCTCCAGAGTTTCAGGTACCACAGGTACCACCCCACTGGACTTGGATGACTTGGGTTTCAGAGGATCTGGAACCACCGGAACCACCGGAACCGCGCGGCTTCCCTCCATGGTTTCCTCGGACATGGGAAGATCGCCTGTGGCCGAATCCTCTTGCGCCATCGGCTGCGGCTACCCCGGGCGTTTCGCGTTTGAGCCAACTGAGCCAAGATGATGGGCACTTGGGATCACTCGGAGTCGAGCTGCAGCGATCAATTGCAACACATCATCCAACCCGGCTAGAGTTCCAAGCATCTGCTTGGGGGTTCGAAATGAAAAGACAGAAGAATTCAATGATACCCTTCACCAAATGGAGAGCATCCTGGCACCAAAGGATGCGCCAGTGTGTCTGAAAAATGGAACGGAGCACAGATTTGGGCATGAGATGGCATGAGTCTTCAGGCCTTCAGGCTACTTTCATGTACTTTCTACCTTCACAGCCATAAAGCCTCGGATCTTTACATATCCACGGATAGATCCTTTGTTGCGCCCGGGGCACATGGTGCTTTGCTGCAGATTCTCCAACAATGTTGACCGCGCATCCTCAGACAGTACCTTGGACGACTCAAGATTCAAACGGTTGGTTACCCTCTGGTAATGACTAACATAGCTATTGAAAATGGCCCACTTATGCCCATTTAGTTCGCTGATTTACCTATGAAAGATGGTGATTTTCCAGTTCGCTATGTAAAACTTTACCAGAGGGTAACTTGCAGTTGTCATTCATGGTTCTTGGTCATCATGTTACCCTGGATTCCTGTTGCCCAAAGGGGATCCCTGGGCTCAACTAACATAGCGAAAACCCCTGGAAGTTGTCCACATCTATGTTCACTAAAGGGTACCCTCTGGTTATTTAACATAGCCATGGAAAACGGCCCATTTATAGATGGTTTACCTATTACAGTAAACATGAATAAAAATGGTGATTTTCCATGGCTATGTTAGTCATAACCAGAGGGTAAATCAGATGAAATCCACATGTTCTTCCGCTCCCCAAGCACTGGATTGGTTTTTCAAGGAAAATCTGAACTCCAGAAACCCAGGGCTTTTCCCTCTGCAATTGTTTTTGGGGGTTCTGCATGGCTGTTCCCTTGAACTAATCCAATGATAAGTTGCAATAATACTTACCCTCTGGTTATGACTAACATAGCCATGGAAAATCACTTATAAATGGAGGTTTCTAGCTGGGAAAATCATCTATAAATGGGAATTTTCCATGGCTATGTTAAATAACCAGAGGGTATATCAAACGTCTTAAAAGCGCCCCAGTCCTTAACGTCACATTTGATCCTTCGTGACATCCACTTGTTTAGTGGCTTCTAGTATCATCATTGTCATTATTGTTGGATACCGCCAATATTTAATCCCTATTGGAAACCCCATGATCATCGCCACTATTTAGTTCCAAAGGGTCTAAAATTTTTAGGTGTACGAATAAGTAATAAGCACCATTAAAGCTATATAGATATATCAATATCTGCCATAGAATCTTAGTTATCTAGTGCATTTAGTTCCTCGTACTGGAACTGCACCCTCAAGTATCATACTTGGGGGTGCATCCAGTTACAAGTGGATATATAAGCATAGCATACCATAGTTATAGGGTTTATATTCCAACTTATGGTGGTTTTGACGATAGTTATATACACCCCCAGTAAACTATAATGACTGTCACCTTTTTTCATAGGTAAATCATCAAAGTAAATGGGCCATCGATGCCATAGCGTTAGTTCGCCAAAGGGTATCAGCACGAACAACCCCAGCTATATTCATGCCTATATTCGTACTTATATTCCATTATATTCATACCTATATTTCATTATATTCATACCTATAGTGCCAATACCCCAGTTGTATTCCATTCTATCATAGTCTCAGCATCTCTCAGCTGCGACTGGCACCTTGGTACCTTGACATTTCCGACCCAGGACCCAGTGGACCCAGATCGTCCCGGAGGTCTCTTCAAATCACCATTGAAGTACATGGTTTACCTCCTACGTGGTTTTCCACATTCCAAAAAAAAATCGGGGATTCTACACATGTTTTTTTCAATCATGAAACCGAAGTACACTTACTTTACCCAAGAAATACCATTGGTTTTAGTATGTTTTACCCTCTGGTAAACTAACATAACTATGGAAAATCACCATTTTTAATGGGTAAATCCACTATACATGGCCATTTTCAATAGCTATGTTAAATAACCAGAGGGTAGGTGAAACCGCCACTTTTGACATCGCCGCGGCGCCCCATCTGCCACGGCATAGCCCCGCGCTGCCAAGTCCGAACCCACCAGCGCACTGAGCTGCGGCGCCAGCGCTCCGGCAGCCAACCCGGAGCCCGCGGAGCGCGGCCCTGGGATCTTCCCGATCCCTTGGAAAAATGCTGGTTGAACTGTGGGAAATGGCGAAAAATCATGCTTTAACCATGGTTTAAATGCCAATCTATGACTATTTCACTCACATCTTTGTGGTTTCTGGCAAAAACGGCGCAAAAAAAAAACATATGCTGTTCACCTAGATGTTCCATGGTTAAACAGCTGTTTAACCACCATGGTTTCAACATTTTCCACGGCGAACTCACCATGTTTTTCCCCCACCTGGCGTCCACAGCGCCGCCTGCACCGACGCAAGGAGCGCTCGCCGCGCATCACCCATGGGCAGGCGGATTTCGAAGACCTGGAAGGGCTGGGTACATACATATTAATGGTGATTATGTAATGGTTACTAATATCTATATGTATATTTAACCATATGTAATATGATTATATTATGGTTACAGCTACTAATATATTATTTAATGGAGATTATGTAATGGTTACTAATATCTATATGTATATCTAACCATATGTAATTATGGTTACAGTTACTAATATATTATTTAATGGTGATTATATAATGGTTACTAATATCTATATGTATATTTAACCAATGTAATATGATTATATTATGGTTACAGTTACTAATATATTAATGGTGATTATATAATGGCTACTAATATATGGTTACTATCAATTAATATATGAGTATTATGGTTACTAATAATGGATGAATAATTACTAATAATCCATGGTTACTAATATCTATATGTATAATATAATAATGGTTACTTTCATGGTTTAATGCTTACTATAATATAATGGTTAATTACTATAATTACTATATGTATCTAATCAATGGTTACTAATATATGTATATGTTAATTAATCTGTTACCAATTAATATGTGGTTGCTATTAATTGGATAATATGTATATATAATTAATTAATTAATCTAATTAATTAATTAATTAATTAACTAATTAATTAATTAATTAACTAATTTATTAATTTATTAATTAATTGGTTATGGATGCTTATTAATTTCTATTTGGGTATATAGTGGTTGCCATATGGTTACTAATTTAGTGGGTATTCATGGCTTATTCATGGATCATATTATTGGTAATGTAATATTTCACTGAATTAAGGCCACTATTCACTTCAAGAAAGGTGCCTCCCCCTGGCAATGCCCAAGGAGAGACCTGAATTATATAAGGCCAGCTATGGGGATGCTTCCCCGTGTATAAACCATGATTCCAGTGAGGTCAGAGGTCACTATAATTTATATAGCCAGAATACAATGGTATAACGTTACTAGAAAAGGAACGAATCTAGATGCACGTTCAGCTATACCAGGTAAGTTATGAAACAACAACGTCATTCCGAATTTTTGGGTGTCCGGTAGTAAGCTGGTTAAGGACCCCACTAACTAATTAGTTCATAATATCATATATATATATGGGTATATCTGAAAATAGGGCATACCCCCAATTATAGCGTATTTCATAGGGATAATGATCACCAACCATTCGGTTTAGGGCTACGCTAACAACCCCTGACTCCCCCTGGACCCAAACGAACTCACCCTGGGGTCAGGCCTGCTGCGGCCGCTTGCGCGTCTTCGCCGCAGCATGCAGGGCACGGAAGAGGCGCAGCGCTGGAAAGGTCTCGACGGTCTCGACGGTGGGATGGGTCCGGAGGATGACCCATAGGTGATTGGATTAATATACCTAACATATCAATGATAGTAATGATACTAATACCATAATCTACCCATGGGTTTGCAAATTGATATAGAATTATCGAAGGAAGTTTAGAAGTCAAACTTCCGACAATATGGAGAGATGAAAAGCAGAGCAGGGAAGAGGCATAGAGAAGAGAAAGATTAGAAGAGAAAGAGTAAGAAGACAGAAGATACAGATGCGCGAAAAGGTAGGAAAGTCGCGAAACACTGTGTTTTTCCAATGATTTTTGGCTCCGGAGGGTCGAAAAGTAGGCTCGCTAAAGCGGCGGGTGCGGAGCCAGCTGGCCAGAGGAGAGATGAAAAATTGCACGCCGTTGTGGCGCGAAGCACATTTCCAAGTGAAAATGTACAAAACATACCATTCTCGGACCACTTTTGGAAGTTGCGATGTCGAAAAAGTGCACGCCGTTGTGGCGCGAAGCACATTTCCAAGTCAAAATGCACAAAACACACCAGGTTCGGACCACTTTTGGAAGTTATGATGTCGAAAAAGTGCACGCCGTTGTGGCGCGAAGCACATTTCCAAGTCAAAATGTACAAAACACCTCAGCGTCGGACCACTTTTGGAAGTTGAGATGTCGAAAAAGTGCACGCCGTTGTGGCGCGAAGCACATTTCAAAGTCAAAATGTTAAAAACACCAGGGGTTCGGACCACTTTTGGAAGTTGCGATGTCCGAAAAAGTGCACGCCGTTGTGGCGCGAAGCACATTTCCAAGTCAAAATGTACAAAACACACCATTCTCGGACCACTTTTGGAAGTTGAGATGTCGAAAAAGTGCACGCCGTTGTGGCGCGAAGCACGTTTCCAAGTCAAAATGTACAAAACACACCATTCTCGGACCACTTTTGGAAGTTGAGATGTCGAAAAAGTGCACGCCGTTGTGGCGCGAAGCACATTTCCAAGTCAAACTGTACAAAACACACCATTCTCGGACCACTTTTGGAAGTTGAGATGTCGAAAAAGTGCACGCCGTTGTGGCGCGAAGCACATTTCGAAGTGAAAATGTACAAAACACACCATTCTCGGACCACTTTTGGAAGTTGAGATGTCTAAAAAGTGCACGCCGTTGTGGCGCGAAGCACATTTCCAAGTCAAAATGTTAAAAACACTAGGGGTTCGG